>JBCEWB010611847.1:0-17965 GCA_039654565.1 Peronia peronii
CAAAAATTTCTAGAAAATTTTCTATTGCATACAAAGGGCTGAAAATATGTAACTTTTTAGATATTATGTCAAAAAAGGCGTTCACCAAGTTTTATTAAATTTGACAGACTAGATGGATTTTGAAGTTAGCCATTTATAGATGCCAAAATCCAAGATGGCGGCGCTGCCCTGGCAACAATTTGAAAAAGTCGATTTTTTTTCACTATCTTCCTCTTATTTGAACATGCCAAATGTGATGGACAAGGTTAAAATAGCCTATCTTTAATAATTAAAAAAATCACCATCAGGACACCCCCCCCCCCCCTTCCCCTTAAGTGATATTCAAAAGGGGTGAGGACTATTCTTCTTCTTATTATTATTATTGTTACTATTGTTCATATGGTGTCATCACTACTACTATCCATTATAGGAACAAAACAAAAAATATGCCACACATTTTTTTAGAACTTCCATTTACAGGGAAGTAGCAACTAGGGTGTTATACAACAAAGATAGAGATACTGTCTTACTTTCTGGCCTGTGCTGTCCTAGATTGGTTGAAAAAAAAAAAAGCATGAATAACTTAAATATCAGGACATAATACAATGTGAGTCATCCAGATTCCACAGTTGAAATGGATGATCAAAATCAATGCATATTCAATTTAAAAAAACAAAAACAAAAAACAAACAAACAAAAATAATGTCTTTCTCCTCTAGCTGCTTCAGTCTCCAGCTGCTAGATATAAGGGCATGGCATATTTTCTATGACACAAGATTTATTCCATGTGAACTAATACTCATATGAGCAAAGCTGCATCATTCTGTAAAAATACTTGATAGGTTATCTCACCTCATTCACTGTCCACTGGGCTTTTTTTCTTTTTGCTATGTATTTGTGAGTGGGCTCCATCAGCAACCAATTGCTGAGATCCAGTGAATTTCATTTCACAGCTGTTGCTAGGAATCATTATGAAATTTGTGTTTTAGACTGTCCTTACTGAGATCCATATGCAGATAATATAAAATTATATTGCACCACTTCTGCTTTTACGCATACCACTTTTCAACTGCTGAGCAAAGGAGGGTAAAGTGGTATATGACAATCGAATTACTTTTATCAACTGATTTGTCTAATTCAGCTATATATCAATCTTACTGTCTCATGACAAAACATGATCTTGGCTTAACTCTTGGACAAAACAAAATGACCATGGCTTACTGTGGTTCTTTGGCTGACAGCTTGACCTAGGCCGCCACTGTAAGTATCACTTTGCTGAGAGGCATAGTTTGTTCCCCTGGAATACAGCAAGCATATAGAGCTACTATTTATTAGCAGGCTAAGGAGCTAAGTGTAGTCTGTAAAGGTGAGACCCTGCAGTTTTGTTTGACAAACACAAGGACAGCATGCAGTTTTTTCGTCACTAAGACCTCCTCTGGATCATGAAAACAAAAGCAAATGTGGAAATGACATGGATCTGATGCAGTGGCGGGTGATGGTGTGGAGTGGAAGAATTCAGATATGCATGACATGAAAAGGACAGCTAATAGACAAAATAAAACATTCAGCTTGAATAGCAGTAGTAATCAATGACACTTTCATCATGGGAGAAGGAAATGACAGATCAACTGATGTAACAAAAACTGAGAAAAATCAACAACAAAGTTTATGTAGTCAGCCTGTGCTATATACACAAGTTCCAATACCCAGTGAGAGTGCATTTGGCAGTTTTCATGCTCTTCAATTTCTCCAAGGTTCACACTCCCTAGATGCCTTAAAATTCAAGGACTTTTCAAGGACTTTTTAAGGAATCTATGACTGTTTATAAGGACCTCATGAAGCTGGCTGAATATCTTCAAATATGCTTAGATATTTAGGCATGTGCAATAATATTTTCTGAACAGACCTACATGTAGACTAAGAACAATAGATGGCATTGCAGATCACAAGCTGGATTAATGCTTTTACTGATGCTGAAACTCACTCTGCACAACACACAAATATATGAACAGGAAATTTAGATGAGAATCAGTTTATGTTTAGAGCCAAACCCATTCAGCCTGACTGAATGACATTGTAAAAAGTACCTCCCCCCCCCCCCCCCTAATCTTACAATTACTCTTTCATTGATAAAAACAACTATAACTGAAGATTCAAGCTGGGATGTACAACTTCATTAAAAAGGCATGAAATTGTGCAGTTACTTATTTATTTTTATCACTATCATTCTTTTCTTTTCTAGTGTGTATATATGGGTGCAGGAGTGCGTTTGCAGCACTTGCATTGGGTATACAATTTAGATACATCTGTACTGTGATAATCTACCTATAAATTAAGAATGATCATAGTCTGACATGCACAGATCTATGATAAAGCTATCTCTGGAAATACATGTGATATTGTCTAACTTGAACTCGTCTTTCAGTTAATACATCAAGTAGAAAGAGGTTTTAGTAAAAATGCAGCTGGCTTATATACTTTACAATCCGTTAAATCTCACTTCAGCTGGATCTAGATCTAAATCAATTTGTTACTTGCTCTCCTCTATCAAAAACTATTTTTTTTGGTTACCTTTCATATAAGATCTAAATACATATTTAAATATCGATTTATACATTATATATAGAATCTAGATCTAGAACAGTTACGCAGCAAACAAGGTCGCGTAATACTAATAGGTAGATCTAGATCTACGCAAGAACATTACAAGATGACTGGATGATGCCAGGCTCTACTTCATGTACATGTATTTGTATACATGCAAAGGAAGCTCTTCCTTATAGATTTACTCGATCTATATTTGTCTTTCTCTTATAACAAATACAATATGGTAGCTAGATCTAGACTATCTACTCTGCGGAATGCTGCGCCGGAGATTTTGATAAAATCTCAATATTGAATAAATCTACATCATGTCCTCTTTCTGTTGTATATCTATTCATGACCGGATTGTCAAGTGATGACTTTTTACGAACAAATGGTAAACGACTGTTGGAGTCAATGTCGAGTCTTGATCTTCAAGTAGATCTAGAAAGTAAAAGCGATTCGAGATCCCTACATAAGCCTAGATTGCTTTTCAGTTGCCCATTCATATCTTCATTCTAGGCATGCGCACTATACATTCACACTTTCGTTTTTGCTTTCTCCATTCCTCAAATGTATCGAAATGTCGGCAGTCAGCAAGACGTTTCTGACTATCAAAAAGTTCATTTTCCCACAAAAGCTCAAAGTCTAAAATTTCCTGGCCAATAATTTAACTGAATTCCCTGCAATATTCCCAGGCCTGAAACAGATGCCTTCGAATCACACTGGACCTGAGGACGCTTAGACTGGGTTAGATCCGCAGAGCAACTAAAAAAATCATCAACATTCGGGCACGTGATAGAAAACAAACATACAGCAAATGTAAAATACGGAGCCACTATTGTACACGTTTAGAAGGCGGAAAATTTAAAAAAAGGGTCCTGTTCTAATAAGCGATCACTGAACAAAACTGACCATCTGTGCAAAAATATAAGGATTTTTCAAGGACTTTGGCAACTTTAATTTTCCAAATTTAAAGACTTTTTAAGGCCTTGAACTTTTTTCTCAAAATTTAAGCACTTCCAAGGACCATATGAACCCTGTTTCTCATTTCCTCCCTCTCCTCCCAGTTCCCATTTACTTCAATCCCCCTTTCTCTCCCTCTCTCTCTGTTAGTGAATACATATGAATATGCATAAAACAGCTGTTGAAACGAGTTCATTTACAGTTTTTCTATGAATCTACTACTTTTTCTTCTTGAGAAGTAATAACTTGATAGAGATTTTTTTTCTCTCAATAGCTATGGATTTACTTATCCAGTAAAACAAACTGTCTATATATCGTACAACCACGTAAAAAAAGCCAACGGAAGTTCTGCTGAATAAAATGGAAATTTACTGACCACTGAGTCACAGCAGCTAACTCTGAATGTGAATATCTTGGCATAGAGAAGTCATAGCTAACTTGTTTTCTCACTTTAGTCGAGCACATTTGTTTTCAGTGGAAAGTGACACCAATTAATCTATGCATGAAAACTCTGATGTGAGATCATTTCATTCACTTGCACAACATGTAACATCTTCTAACTAATATTAATATCAATTTCAAATTACAGTACAGTACAAATATCAAATATCTTGTGAATACAGATCTCTGTTACAACAGAAGTAAAACACATGAAGAAAATGACAAACTCATAGTTATATGTTAACTTTCAAATTCTTAACTACAAAAAATTCTTGATTCTTGAAATCCTGTGATTCAGCATTCACGAAATCTTATCATCCCTGGGACTATATCATCCATGAAAGAAGTAAATGTCAGAAAATAGATGTACAGTGTTCTACTTACGCCAAGGCTTGTTTACTTTGATCAAAGGACTGTCTAGACTGAGCAAACATGTCAAAGTCATCAGATGCCGGTTGAGGTTGTTGAGAGGCATTGGCTGGATTATTCCTTAATGCTGTGTAAGACATACAACATACAGACACACATTGAAAAAAAAGATTGTATAAAATATTGTGACTGCTGGCACTTGTATGAAACTTCGTACTAAAAAGAATACTATGGGCATCATGACTTTCCATCAGCTTTACAGACACATAGAGTTAAACTGTAAGAAATACTGACAACAAAAACTTTATATTCTCTGGTACTGTGCTCAGACTACAAACCAAGCGAACAATGTTTAAAATAATTTTAAAGATGTTAATTTGATGTTGAAAAATTATGCTTTTTCTATCTTAGCCATAGGATTTTATGGCAAAAAAGCTATTATTCAATTGTTGGCATTTTTAGCATAATTTATTGATTTTTGGCTTTCTATACAGTATCAGATGCCAATTAACAGATTAATTTAATAGTGCTATGTGCTTTCCGATTCAAGATTTAGCTCACGAGAAACAATGAACTTTTCAGTAGCATAACTACTGCAAGATCCAATCTCCATGATTCTCATCCTCCGATTTTGCAGGAAATGTAAGAAGTTAAATAAGCTTGGTAAATGTTGGTGCAACACTGACATAGTGCCAAACTAAGTCAAACTTGACCAGATTAACATAGATATAACGAACATTTGTAGGCTATTGTTTCCAAAGTTAACCCAGTGAGGACTCTTATTTATCTTGATCAAGACATACACAAAGATGAAAAGTACATAGACACTACATCTCTATACTCACTCAGCCCTGCCATCTGTGAGTTGACATTTTGAGTTGTTGGTGTATCATCATCGCCAAAATCTATTAAGTTTCCAACCTTAGGGTTAGAGGCTGCGGGGAGCTAGGAAAGAAAATAAAACAAAACAAGCATAAAACATATTCTGCAAAATATTGTGACAATAACACAGAGCAATTTGCAAATATGCGATATATCTTGCACAGATGAGAATACAACATAGAAACCACATATATTTATGAAAAACAAGCAAGGTCATCACAGCCTACCAAAAAAAGAGAAAAAAAAAGAAAGAAAAGGAAACAAAAACAATTCTACATCTGTTGTGAAAACTGGTGCGGTTCATGACAAGAATTCATATAAATGGTTACATTAGAGTAAAAAGTTTAACTAAAAGATAGTTCAGGGCAAAAAAAGAAATTTACTTTCCTCATACTGTGTTAATGTAAAGCAAATTGTTTTTTGATGAAACATCATGGCAATAAAAATGCAATGTTTTGGGATTGAGTAACAACGACATAAAACCTTAAGGAGTATGTGGGATAGACCAATGTATAATACGACTTCTGAAGCACTGACATGTAGTGAAAAAAACAGTAGGACATAGTGGGAAACTTTCAGATTTATTTCATATAAAAAGTCCATTGGCAATATCATAGTGTATATAATTACTCTGGTACATACCTGGTCATAAGCAGGTGGAAGTGAGTCCTGAGGTGTGGTCTCAGATACTGGAGTGCTGGCTTGACCAGTCTGACCAGTTCTATAGCGTTCAAAGCGCTCATACCGCAAGAACACATTGTTGAGGTCATCATTTACCCTGAGAAGGTCATCTACAGAGTGAAAAAGGACAGATGTGTTAATGGCAAAGAGGTACTGCCTCTTTTTTTTTTCTCAGAGAAAGAATTTAATTTTTCACTGTAACATGTGCTACATTTTACAAAGAATCACAGAGGAATTGCCCTAAGAAAAGACCTTGACAATACAAAGCAAAATTTCTACAAGATGCTGCAGATCAAAATGAACTGAAGACGTAGTATAAATAAAATATTCAGTGATGAACTCACTTGTGATTTCCTCTGTTGCAATTTCATTCAAAAGTTCCACTATTCGTGACTGCATCTGACGACAGGTTCTGTTCAGTTCCTGTAATTGCAACAGAATGTTTTACAATTTGATACACAAATCATGTGATTCAATCCGTCTTAATTCTTTCTATGCCAATTCACAATATATCGTAATGAAGGGTACTGCCATTGAACCAAGAAATGGTTTATCATCGATATCGTCTCTCACTTTAACTACAGGCCAATTGGACTTGGCACAGACATGGTAATATCTCTGGCATGGAAAGAGTTAACTAACGTCACCACTAAACGCTATCCTTGATGAAGATATGAGAATATATTTATAATGAACAGCATAATCTTCTGAAGTTAAACATGAATATCTATTTATCAAGGAATGCTAATCTTAACCAGTTTTATGGTTTGTAATGAAATTGGCAAGTCCGTGGGATAACTGAACAGAAAGGACATTTTTTGCCTCCATGACTTTTATCTCACACTGACTTTATGTTACTGCAAATCATGTTTGTAACACTAATTAAAAAATTGACCTGAAGCAGTTCCAGATCTGAAGGATCCACATTGGTAGGGCTGAGCTCTGTCAGCATCTCGCTCATCACCCGAATGTTTCCATGCACAACCTCTAGCTCTCTCCTCAGTTTGGCATTCTGGTCAGCTGACAGAGGACCACTGCCTGTACCAGCTGCGGGGGGATAACCACCCCCGGGAGGAAATGCAGCTGGGGCATAGCCGACTTGTGGAGGGTAGCCTGGTGCAGGGTAACCGGGGCTCTGGCTTGTTGGCTAAAAAAAATACAATGCATAACAAAATACCCTCTATAACTAGTATCTTACTATGATATCTTCTCACAATCCACCACTCTAGATATCTATGCATGCATGTGACCCCTGACCCTAGATTATTGTACTTTTCTTTGACACACTTCCAGTTTGCAAGAACACGGCGAGCTGTTATATCCTGCTGGGCAAAATGGCATAAGTTGTCCTGGTAGCCTATTCTAGACATCAAGAAAGTCTTGAAACAAGGGCCTGTAAAGCCATGATGATAGATCAAACCTCAAGAAAAGTTAGCCACTTTGAGAAATAAGAGTTACGGTTTGGTATAATGTAACTTCAATGCTCTCTTAGCACAGGAGAGTTAATTTAGAGAGGTTCATTCAGGGGATGGCTACAGGAGAATACAGAGCCTTCAGTACATAATACCAGCCCAGTCTTAGAGTAACGGCCGTCTCCAAAGAGGTAAAGACCATTTTGCATGAGAAAAAGATACCGTACAGTGTAAATGAACAAACAAAGTGGGGACTTGATATCCTGAAGAATCATTTTTACAGCAGGAGAAAACTGGAAACCTGGGATAGGCGAAGAAGTAAGAAAAGGTAGGCTATGACACAGATAGTTTTTACAAGGCTGAGAGATCTACAAGGGGAGGTGTGTGTGTGTGTGTTATGTTACAGCAGATCTTATTAAAGGATTGTTGAAGTCCCATCAGTTATCTTGTGCCAGGTTGGTATCATGAACTAGTTTGACCGGTTTCAGACTCAGGTGTTGAGAACTTCAATTTTACAAAGACAAGGCAAGTGTGACAAGATAAAAAGATTTAATAAGGTTCTACTGAAGATAATACCTGGCGCAGAAACAAAGATCATTTCATGTTGGATCCTGAGTGTATGTTTAGTAATGACTTGAGAGTCCATAATTATATGAGAAACTGTGTTTCTCTGTTGTTGCACAATAGGTACTTGACATATCACATGTTCACTGCACACAGGCTAAGATGTTCTAAGTGTGCCGCCTCAACATACTTTCAAGCAAGAAAAAAACTATGTGAATTCAATTTTTGTTTCTTTTTTTGAATTACCAACTACACACTGGGACCATTCTAATCAGAATGTGGTATGAATGTATGATCACTTAAACGCAAGCAAGCTGCCATTTACTGTAAAAACTAATCACAAGTTGCCTTCGAGTGCCATGGATAACACATGTATGTCAGTTAAATATTATTAAATAACTCAAATCAATCCATAGGTTGTGAATGACTGTGCTGAAGATCTGATGACAATCAATGTACACAGCAATTACTGTGCAACACACAGTGCCTCAGATGTGTGTTTCAACAATGTCAAATAAAGGGACAAAGTGCCTTGTTACAAATGAGTTTGGTTTGCAATAAATTCTGTATTATTTATCCCATACTGTTATTTTGTTGATATTATTAATCCTATGAAATTCAATATAATACTATGAATGGCCATAACAAATAATTATGACAGCAGATGAAAGTTACAGAGTTCTGCTTACTTTATCACTTTGAACGAAGAGACAACTAATGTTAAGACTTAATATGACATGACCATATATACATTAAAAAAAAATCATTTTCTGGCTCTTTAAGTAGATTCACTTTTTTTTGACAAATTCCTCTTACATCAATAAAAACAAATATAGCACAGGTGTCATGATTATTAAGATTTATAATTTCAAACGGCTATCTGATGATTAAATCTATAACAAAAGTTATTCTGTCACTAGATATTCCTACAGTCATTATTATTATTCTGTATGAGTAATATACTTTGTCATAAAAAAAAAAAATAAGTACAAATCATAGTATCAGTCACTGAAAACTACCAACTGCTTGCATTTAACTGCTCTGAGAGTTGTACATCTACAGTCACCATGAATAGTTAACTTTGTATGCTGTTTCTAGCAACTTTATACCCTTTTACTAAGCTCTTATAATTTAACTAGATGGTTACTACAGAGCACAACATCCATAAAGAAGCTCTTTGCGAGTTATACATGCATGAAATATGTGTGCATTAAGTCAGTTCGCGGCTGTTATTATACATGACAGAATGTCAAGACATCTATCAGCTGTAAAACATTTATTCTTACATACAGGAGAAAACCATGACACTAACTGAGAGTGCTGATGAAGGTTTTTTTTTTTACTATGAACAAAACCATACTCAGCACCACTGAAAGAAAGAGATTTGCTCTTTCATAACTTTCTTAAAGCACATAATAGCACACATGGATAAGCAATTGTACTCATACATTTTCTGAAAATTTCAATAACAATCTGCCAATATCCATAAGCAGCAAAGAGACACCGCATACAACAGAGAGACTGGAGTTGAGCTGATGATGACAAGACATAGTAATTCTCTTCTGATGAAGATGAAATTACAACAATGACTGTGTAAAAGAAAATAAAGACAAACCTCTTCATCAGATTCATTGACCAGCTCAGCATACTTTTTCTGAACAAGGAATACAGGGTAAAGTTTGCAAAGTGATAAAAGAAATTGTCTTTCTTTTCTAATCTTATACTATATTCTCAACCCCTTCGTGACAGGAGGTTTTGCATATTTTGCAGCCCCTGTGGTAAAAATATGTATGTTTACCCTGCATAATATAGTTGGGTTTCTTTTTTTTTTGAGGGGGAGAGGGGGTTTGTTATATATCTAAAATATAGGAAGTAGACATATTGTAATGGTCACGAAGAGGTTCACCTTCAGTTATCAAAAGTTTTGCATGTTCTTTATTCTGCAGTCCTGTCCCACTATCAATGACTCCAAAAGTTATTTTCACTTCCAGGGTTGCCAACCCCACCATGGTCAAACCTCTTGAAAAAACCTGGGATTTTCGACCCAAAACAGGGATTTTACATACTAGAATACCATGCTAACACTTGTTTTGCAATTTTCAATCATATTTATGCACACCTCAGTTATTTACACATATTTTCAAATTCACAGCATTTCTAAATAAAGTAAAATCCAGGAAATATGTACAGAAAAATTCAGTCACTATTTTAAATTAATTCCTTGGTCTCTTTGAAAGTTTGATAAAAGTAAACACCACAGAATAATCTGGTCTAGATCTATCATGTATGCTATCAATATAAAATATGATATAGTGAAAAAATGACGTGAAAACCAGAGTGGAATTTAAGGTGAAATCCAGCACGATCGGGATAAATAACAATCTAGGATATGGCATAACATTAATCATTATCTTTGTTCCTTCCACGTTTAAGTAAACGGCCGGTCGGCTTTCGTCCTTTGAAGTTGGGACCTACTAGCCTGGTAGACACTGGGCCAGTTACATAGAATAAGACTGTATAAAATTCCCCCTCGCCCTTGCTTTTCACCATATGGAGTGAGAAAACTAGAGAGGGGGCTGGGTTATACCAGAAGCCCAATCAATGCTCACAGCACTAGACAGGTAGCTTTAGATCAAGACTAGATAGATCTACAACAGCGACACACTCGAAGCAACACTGACCATCACTGGCCGCTCGAAATGGAGTAACTGGCCATAACATGACATAAACGCCCATTGTTCTGGTTTGGGAATCTCGGCAAGAGTTGTGCAAAACTCAATTTGATTGTGATAGCAAATGTAACAGCCCGATTAAAAACGCAGATCTAGGCTATGTTCTGGATGTCATACTCGCGACGAAGACAAAAAAGTTCGTACTTCTGCTAATTCAGCGTTTTTCTTTGTTATTATTATTATTTAATTTACTGTGTCACAACACCAGCTCACATGCTTTGTCTCGGCCGCATCTGAACATAGCGGCGACTGGCCCAATGCATTTCCTTCAACGGCCATCGGTTACCACCTTGATGACGAGGCAGTGCGGATGGCTGTCGCTCTATGGATTGGCCTTCGGATCTGTCAGCGACACCGTTGTCATTGGGGCCATGGTGGACAAATTCGGTCCACATCCCTTGTCGTGCCGCTATAGTGCCGGTAGAATCCCCAATCATGTCGCCCTCAACAATGTCATCAAGTGAGCTCTCAATTCTGCCGGCCTGTTTTCCATCTTGGAACCAGTCCGCCTGGACCAAGGAGGCAGACATCGTCTGGACGGGGCTACCGTCTTCCCCTTCAAAAACAGCAAGCCCCTTGCTTGGGATGCCACCTGTGTGGACTCATTTTTGGCAGGCAACATTTGTTCAACTGTGGCTAGCCCGGGGTCAGCAGCCCGAAAAGTGAAGGAGGTGAA
Source organism: Peronia peronii (assembly GCA_039654565.1). Lineage (NCBI taxonomy): Eukaryota > Metazoa > Mollusca > Gastropoda > Systellommatophora > Onchidiidae > Peronia > Peronia peronii. Next base: position 11,286 of record JBCEWB010611847.1, read on the forward strand.
ACACCTGAAACGCTTTCATTTCCTCTCGGTCGCTATTGAGACATCAGGCATGGTCGGCCCTGCTGCTACGAGTCTATTGTGTAAAATCAGCAACAGAATTTCGGCGGCGACTCACGAGCCAAGACAGACCCAGTGGCTATTCCAAAGAATCTCCTTGGCCATCGTGCAAAGTAATGCCTTCTCTACTATCACATCAGCGAGGTAGTCGTTGGTGTCGCCTGAAACCGATCAACTCCTGTGAAGTTACTTTCATGAGATAGATTGGCTGATCTTCTGTCTTGCACTGAACTATGTTGTCTTTGGAAAAGGTAACTTTCTCTGCTCAAAATTCGTGAACTGCTCCTTCCCCATTTAACTTGTATTAGAATGCATTTCATAATTACGGCAATAGGACTTTGAAAGGTAACAGCAATTTATGAGAAACCCGGGATTCTAAGCATTTTTCCGGGTGCCCAGGATTTCGCCTGAAATCCGGGAAAATCTCATTTTTTCCAGGAGGGCTGGCAACCCTGCATATCTAGCGCTGGTTTCTTTGTGTTACAATCGTAATGAATGTGAAAAATTTGGTTCCATTCTTGTTGTCTGTAATGATAAAGACGTCTCTTTAATCCTGTTTCTCATCTTAATGACCATGAAAGATAATTTATGCCCATTTTATTTCAGATATCAATGTGATTATGTGAATGTTTATCTTATTTGGATTTTCACTGTTAATTATGCAATACAACTTGGTGATGTTCATTTAAAGGTAATGCAATTAGGCCAATCCATGCAGGGTGACTAAACACATCAATGACTCAGTTGTTCTCTCAGAACTCTTACCCCTCTGCTGTTTCCACCTCTGTCATAAGCTGGTGTTGATTCTGGCACACTCTGAAATCATACAGAAACGATTCAAATATGTACTGACTGCTGTCTTTCAGCTTTGTATTCAGCCCAGCATCGAGCAACATGATCCTAGAGATGGGACTGTCACCTGTCCTCCTATGATATGAAAAATCTGTTATCAAAAGCTGAATAATTTTGCTTGAAACAGGTCCACTGAGTCAACACCCCTGATCATGTAGTTATTATGATGTTATATCACACTTCACTGCATTTTACAGGGATGTCACTGTCCCCTCCCCCCGTGGTCTGGCGCTGTCCGGTTACATAAGACTAAAAGTAAGATACTTTTAAAAAATCTAGGGTTTTCATGCTAGAAGATTGCATTGTTTTGAGAGAAGTTTGCAAGTTTTAACAAGATTCTGGGATGGGACTATATAATTATACAACTAGTGGAAATTCCAGGAACTAAAAAGATCTCACAGGCAGTGCCATCATCATAATCATCAAGCGTAAATAGACTAGATCTAAATCTATTTTCTAGATCTAGATTGCGAACAGCTCCACTCTTTGCACTAGTCTTTCTAAGACAATAGGCACATTATTTGCTGTTGTTAGTACTCTGATGTGCTGATTTTCCATCAATAACTCTCACGTGACCACTCAACTGCATGTTATCGGGTGTGAGAAATTAAGCGCTACAAACTTTTATCTCAATCTTCAAACAGTCAATGAACAACAGTCTGACCATCGTCCGAGGTAGATCTAAATCTATGAGGATAACTCTAGGCTAGGCGTACATTTTTCGTACTTCCTGGTTTCACTGCCATCAGGTAGAATTTATATCACAAATTATTATAAAACCACGATTGCTTTGTGGATTCAGTAAAAGTCAACAGGTGATCAGCCAAAAGTAGGAAAGTCGCTGGTGACCAAAAAGTCTGAATTCCGACTAAAGTTGGAAGTTTGACATCCCTGATTTTATCAGGGCAGCCCAGAGTGTACTAGCTTGTATTTCAAAATAATGAAGAAGAAAGAGAGTGTAAAACAAAAACTGATTGAGATGACAAAAATTCACTGTTGTTTCCAACATGTTTTGAACAAGATCTGAATAGAGTTTTTCTGTAAGGATCAGAATTCTCACTAAATTCTATACTCTCAATTTCAGATGTACATAAGAATCAAAATGATAATAAAATTGATCCTATATTGTTTGTTTCCTAATTTTATAACTCTTCCTCTCCGGTCTCCTGATATGCACCTGCCCTGTGACAAACACTTTGTACTTTTAAGTTTTATTTTTGTTAAAAAATCAGGTTTGAAGGACTAAATAATCACTTACCCTTGCTGGTGTGTGGATGGGTGCCAGATTATCAAGATCTGTCATTGGGAACTCAATTCCTTTTTGTTTCAATTCTTGGTACACTTTCTCCACTTCTTTCAGTTCTGGATTTCCACGGAATGCATCTGCCCAAGTCTAACAAAAGTGAACACAGATTTGTTATGAGCTTGCATTACAAAAATGTTAAACAGTGAAGAGAGGTTTACTTTTCTTCATAGTGAAAGTAATTATTCATTAAAAAAAAAAAAGAAATTAAATCACGATCGCATAAAGTGGCAAAGAACAGATGAATTCTTATGCGCATGTGTTAACTAAGGGTAACAATTTTCTACTCTTGCCTTAAACTAGATTTAAAATTACATATATTTTTTCTTGCAATATATATATATATGCATATTAGATAAAGTGCGCTCTAGGAGTTGAGTAAGGACAAACTTCAACAGAACAAACCTCTATTTCATTACAATGCAAACTATGACTAATTCTAACAACTTTTTACCTGTATCATGCTCAATACTTTCTCCTGGACCACTTGTGGAGGGTCATTTTTAGGGCCAATGATCTTAATCAAATCATGAAGAAAATCTTTGTTTGCCACTTGAATATGAAAGCGACGGCCGCAATTTTTCACACATGATTCAATGCACTGAAAATAATCATTGACAGCAATATGAACCTCAAGAAATGATGAAAACAGAGGCACATTAATCTTAATTTCTGTTGATTAAATCTAAATTTGAATTATGCGATAGTAAACATTAAAGGGAGGGGAGGGGCGTCCTGGAGGTGATTTATTATTAAAGATAGACTATTTTAATCTTTGCCATTGAATTCAGCATGTTCAAATTAGAAAAATGCAATGATAAAAATCAACTTTTTCATACAGTCTTCATGGAAACGCCACCATCTTGGATTTTGGCATCCATACATTGACTGATTTTAAAATCTACCTCCTCCATCAAATTTCAACGGAACTTGATAAAACTTGGTGAACATATTGTTTCACATAATATCTAAAATGCTACACATTTTCAGCCCTTCCCATGCAATTGAAAATTTTCTAGAAATTTTTTAAAATGCCATGTAACGAAAATTCAAATTTCGCCGTTTTTTCATATTAAAAGCCTATTTTTCTCGAAAACTTACCGACCAAATGGAAAGCGCATACATGTACGTCTTTTGGTTTTGTTGTGAAAATAATGTATACCAAATTTTGTTAGAATCGGTTTCGAAACAAAAAAGTAAATAGCAAAATAGTGTAAAAAAAAAACAGGGTTTTGAGAAAAACATGTTTGAGGTTTTCTTTCAGCGAAAAATTGACATGGAGAGTTTTTTGTTCAGCTTTCAGCCTCGGAAAAGCCCTTTTTTACATACTAATCTTCTCCCCATGACTTCTGTATCTCTTGTTGCCATTTTTTTTCTTTCTGGGCGTATTTTTCTCGAATTTTGCTTCCTACCCGCCATCATTATAACGGCTCACATAGAGTCACTTCTCGGTTCTTGAGGGTCTTTTTGTGTCCCCCATATCTTTTTTTGTCCAAATCAAGATTGTGTTGACCTTTAATATAGGCATCTAGTCTACAACTGAGCTCTGAAGCAGCAAAAAGAAAAGAAAATTTCACTATTTATAGGACTTCGAAATTCATTTTAGAACGCTTACACTGATAATCTGCATGACCAGCATTTTTTTTTTTCGCCTCGGAGTGGTCATCCAGCGTCCATCCCTGACACTGTACTGGGGCTCAAGATATTGTTAGAAGAGGTCATAATCAAGTGTTTTATGCATCTTTTGCCAATACATAATCGAATAGTGATGATCTAAGATTGAAGATCTAAGATAGCAGTCAGATGGAGCCAAATCCCGGTTGACAGTAGGCTAAACCGACCGTTGAATGACCCTGGATTAAACACATTATCGAATTTTTCATACCAATTTTATATTCAGAAAAGACAGGGCTTTTAAGAGAAAAAAAAAGCTCAAAATCGCATTTTTTGTCCAAAATCCATATTCCAGGATGCCCCCCCCCTAAGTAAAAACTCATAATGAGAAAGAGAGGATGAGTCCTTTTATTGACATTCTAAATAATTTTTACCACTGATTCAAAGGTAGTTGGAGTATGTAATAATGAATGGGCAAGGCATCTAGAGAAAACTATGACATTAGTATGAAAGGGTAAACATACCGTCAAACCATACATGATGGCTGTATAGTTTTTTCCAACATTTTGAGATATCCTCTTTCTGAATGCTCGAATGGCATCCTTGGGTCTGCACAAAAGCAGTGAAAACAAAGATTATTTCTTAAATTTTTTGACAATTCATTACAATGAGATCTTATGAAAAGATCAATGTTCCAAAATACAAATGACAATGAACCTTTCATCAATGCTAATAACATTTCTGGGATCTCTCATTTAACACACAGTAAACAAAAAGTGGGTCTCTTATTTATGATATTAACACTTTTGGTTGATTGTAATTGCTGACTATCATCATTATGAAAGATCTCATCTACTTGCTGTAAACAGAGACCACATGACGAAATTACATTGACGATAATAAAAAGGAACAACATAAGAGTACCTTATTTGTGCCACCTGGTGAAATGATTTGGATGTGAAAATTTTGATGATTAGTGTTACTGGTAACAACTGAAAGGGAAATGATATTCCATTTCACTCAGCCATAATTCTTTTATCCTCAAACAGTCCTGTTCGAAGTTAACTCCTGTGACTCTATATTGGTAAAATCTGATTTTCTCAATGAAATCTTTAGTTGATATCCAATTCATCTCATCCTGCCTGTAACACATTTCCATTATAAATAATGAGATTCTTCAGTCATTGAGACTTCTTGCAATCTACAAACAACATACATATCATTCTTAGCAGTTGAACTTACCCTTCATCTGTCTCATTGATAACATCACAGACTTCCATATACAATGCCCAATTTTCAGTAGCCTGAGAGCCATCTGTGGCTTTCTCTGAAATATCATAATCAAGTTCACATAAAAATTTCTACAAAATGGTGAACTACAAGTTCATTCGCCAGATTCTTTCCTTCTTTCTAACAGAAGAATCCCCATTTTCTACGATTTGATTTTTACAATCAAAAAGTTAAAAAACTGAACAGCATCTCACTCATAAATTCATACTCTGAATATAAATAACATCATTTCTTCCACTGAATGATCAAAGTATAATACAATATATGCAAAACATTTCTAATTAAGATTAATTAATTAATTCTAATTAATTTCCCATTAAGACTCCTTTTATAAATTTAGGGTTTTTTTTTTACAATAACTGTTTCTATTCTGTTTATATATCATCTTTGTATATGCAGTCATTTGGAAATGAGGCATGAACCCTCCACAATAATCATGAACAAGCTAATGTTTGTACTGCATAAATAAATTAATATGCTACTGACAATGTTGTAGGTGCATGCTGTCTTTGGGAAGACAGCAAAATTCATTTTCATTTAAGGAATATCATAAAAAGTGTAGGTTATCTCTGAAGCAAACATTTTTTTAAAGAAATAAATAAATCTAGAAAGGCTGAAGACGACTGCAAATGTGCGATGAAAACATTGTTTTTGTCTGTGTTGAGAGAATAAAATCTGAAATTTCCAGTTCACAGATGTATGGGCATTATTAATACTACTGCATTTTCCTGCTGTCTTTATCCAGTGGGCCCTTAACATGGACACTCATGAGTAGCTTACAAAGGGAGAAGTACTGAAATATCTTAATAGACAGTGTATGTTGTATTGCATGTTCTCTTCTGAGTTTTCTGGTCAAAATTTGACAACGCATAACATTGAACAGCTCGGCAATATGACCTAAACTCAGTATAAATTTCCCAGTTTAACAGTGAACCTAATTTTGAACCTCTGAGTCATTTGCTGTGTAAGGTCAGAATCATGCCCTTTGTTTACAAACAAAAACATTGAGTATGGACACTGGAATCAGCAAACTGGGGATACACTAAAAAAACATACTTCACAATCTCACCCTCTGGTTCCTGGCTTATCTCCTCTGTCAGCTATACAATAGTAGAATCGTCACCATCAAACTAGTTCCTTCAAATATGTAGCATATACGGGTATTATGTGCAATATTTCGATATCCGATAATCCACGGTTGTGTGATTATGAATCATCACAACATTCCATAAATCCGGATGAGGATTGTATTTGTGCACCGGACTTCTTTTGATAAGGAAATTCACTACAGACAGTTTAGTAAATGCAATGCAAACAAAATAATTTTTTACAATTACATAGTCTATATATTCTAGCATACCGATCAGCTGTCCAACTTGTGTTGAAAGGGGGTTTCCGTGTCCGAAGAGGGCAGCCATTTTGATTGTTAGTACATGTCTTATTTCAAGTAACATGACGTCACTTCCAGTATTTCAAGGGAAACAACAGGGATAATACAAACGTGCCTTGGCAAAACGCCTTTTCCCTGAAAACTGTTTTGAGACAAACATGGTTTGGCTTTTTT
>JBCEWB010611956.1:2697-13035 GCA_039654565.1 Peronia peronii
CAAAGGTCAAGGCTTATTTCAGGATAGGAAGGATAAGATAAAATGGTGCACTGAGATATCAGTTGTATGAATATGAAAATTCTAACAAGTTTTGCTAATGAGAAAGCTTCATTCACTAATCTCTTCTTATGCCTTGTACGCTATTCTTTTCTGTTAACCCTATTGTTTTTATTATAATTTGTTATCTAGCCATATGATATATCAGTAAGATGAGCTGCAACAAAGAAAATACAGCATATATATTTTGGTAATATTTTCTGTTAACTTTTGAACTATACAAAACAAACAAAAAAAAAGCAAGCAGTAAAAAAAGGTGTGAAAATGGGGGAGAATGAAGTTGGAATGGTGTATGATGAATGAAAATGGTGATGATAATGGAGGAGAAAAAAAAGAGAATTGAAAAATATTTTTTTTTTTTGTTTGAAAGGAAAATGTAGAGGAATAAAAAACCCTGAGAGAGGAGGATATAAAAATAGAGGTGAAAGGAAGGGAAAAGGGAGAATAGTAAAACCAGCAGTGAAGAAGAAGATAGACAAGAGAAAATGAGTAAGGTCAAAATATCTCTTATGTGCCAGAATGATAACAGCGAAGAGCAGCAACAGTGGATTGACAATTAGGAAAGCAGATAGTAAATAAGATACAAATAGAGAAGATTCTGCAGGACTGAATCTCATAATTCCTTCATGAAATATCATCTGAGCAGTTCAGTTTTGCAATAGAGCATCTGATTTAGTTAGATTTCTTGCACTTACCACTGTCAAAACACAACGACAACAACAAAAAACAACAACAGCAAAAATTCACTTGTCCCCTGTAGATGTTAAGAACTATTAAACAATATAATAAAATTTCTTTCCTTTGCAGGCTTTTCATCTTCAAGGAGATTATGTGAATGCCATAGCAGATTTCCACTGCACTTTGCAATATGACCCTGAGAATGAAGGAGTAAAGATATATCTGGGGCTCTGTGAAAACCTTCTTGCGAGGGATGTGAGATATGGGAACATAACTGAAAAGTACTTCAAGTACACAGGTAGGCCAAAGCTGCTACAAGACTCATATTTTCTTTTAAATCAGCAACAAATAAATGAATCTCTGGTAAACAGACTGATGAAAGCCATCACTCAAAATAATTTGTCCGAAAACAGTCTGAACCTAAGACTGATTGCTTTCCAGCAATTCAGCTACATTATCTAATGTTGAGGTCAGGCATACAAACTGTTTTATCCATGTGATCATTGTGGATGTAACTGTTTGCAAATCAAAAGTCACAAAGGGCAACTAGTAGGAATAATGTTTCCTCTTTGATACTATAGGACTGTAAGTATGAATTTCCATAGTGATTTCATAAAGTTTCAATATTGAACTATGTCATGTTTCTGGGAGAGCAAAACCACACAAAGTCATGAATATAGTAAATTATGCTCTAGAAGATCTTATAATTTTAAAAATAAATTCTCTCCCTTGCAAACCCTGCTATGTGAAAAGCACTCATGTCTGTTTATTTTAGCTACAAAGCAAGTTATTGATATGTAATAGTGGCTTGTGATTTTATTCATCTGAGTCATGCAAATGAGCATGAGTGTAGAGACCACGAAGCACCTTTGACCCCATGCCATATATTTTCAATAGAGGCTGTCTTATGACATGAGAGTTTTTCTTTTCATTGTGGTTAAACTAATTCAAAATTTTAACATAATGAGCCCTGATCTATATTATTTAGCCCACCCCAAAGGCACATATCCACAGCAGAACCAATTACCAAGCGTGGAAAACACAATTACAGTTTAGTAGAGTGAAACAATGTGCAGAACCCTTTCCTTTCTGTTCGTGATGTCTCCCAAAGAAAATACTCTCAAGTTGTTTGCACAGGCAAGTTGAAAAAGAAGAAAAAAGGATTTTTTTCGGAAAGAAATACGATTTTGCATTGACAGAAGGATAGAGGGCAACCTCACTTTTGGTTTTTAGCTAAATCTGGACACTTATAGAAGCTTTATCAATAAGTATTATAATGCGTTCACATTTTACTGTTTGAGGTCCATTTCATCTAAAATATGTCTTCTGGTTGACATGTGGGCTCAGTTCTCTGCCTTACTCTAGAAAACAGCAAGGATGGCACAATTGTGACATCATTGTATTTGTTCCGCACTCTTTAGTCTGGTAAACTTTTGCTTGTCTAACCCTTAACGCCACAAAGAGGCTATAGTTTTCTTCAGTTAGAAAGTAGTTATTAGTCTGAAGTGAAAGGTCTTCTTCTTCTAGATTGCATCAACTTGTTATCATAAAAAAGAAAAAGATAAGATATTGTCCAGAAATGATATGTACCTCAAAAGATCTTTTTACTTTTATTTGAGCTGTGGAAGGATAACTACTGATAATTGAAACATGTTCTTTATTGCTATGATTATCTGATTGCTTCACTATGCTACAGACTAAAAATCTTTAACACTAAAAAACAAGTCATGAGTTCTAACTAAAAATTAGTTATCCTGACTTGTTTGATCACAGTTTATGTACATGCATAATTATACATAATTTATCTGCATTTCTCAGACTATAGATGTCTCATCATAGCTGCTAGACTATTTTCTGCAAGATAATTTCATTATTTTAAAAATCAGCTGTGAATGTTAAGGGAGCACTCATCTTGCAGAATATCGTAACAGTTAATTTGAAAATAGTACTAAGTACTAAGGCATAACGGTCATATAACAAACTTGATGATACCTTAAATTGTATTGAGACTGAGACAACAAAACAGTATGATGGATTAAAATGGGCATTTATAATGTACTTGATGATAGTGTCTATGGCATTAGAGAATTCTTTCATGTTTGATTTTTATTGTGACCCCTTCAGTAGTATTATCACAATGTATCGGCTTTGTTTCTTCACATTTCTTCCATTTTTAAATTTTATTTTTTATGCGTTGGTTACCCTTTAACTTATGAATGAAAGTAAGGGTAATATATGTAACACATCTGTGAAACAATTTGAGACATCTGGATAAGGATCTTTTAAACTTATTTTTATGGATTCCACTTGATTATGTCTTCCACTTTATTGTCATCATTGTTGTTATTATCACCATGATATTCCCATGATGATTATCCACAGGAAGTCAAAAGACAACAAAACACCATCATCATCATTATTATTTGTTCCATTAGGTAGTTTAAATTAAAATGAGACAAAGAGCCATAGCTCTATTTGATGATAAAAAAAATGAATGAAAGCTGCATAAAGTTGAGCGAGTTACCAATAATTAAATTTAGTGGCATGGAAGTGAAACAAGCTGAGGAAAAAAAACCTCATGTTTTCCTTAAGCAAAAATCTCACCTGATGAAAGATCATCCAAACATCCTTAGTGGTTTGTCATTGAAATTGAAAACTACCATATTCAGAGGGTCAGGCAGAAAAACATTAGTGAACTTTTGATGTATGTTGTGTAGAAAATGTTATCAGAGGACAATGAATACTTCTATACTATAAATATGCCATGAACTGACTACAAAGATTTTATGTGTGCTTGTTCCTACATGATAGATATTATAATGTTGGAGCAAATTAATTATGTTTGTCATTAGATGTATTGTTATTGTCTTTTCCAGAAGAATACCATGATATGGAGATTTCATGCGGCATGCAGATGAATTGAAATGGCTTCTCAGAGAACGTTTCTGACGACTCTATACAAACTGCAAAAAAAATCCAGGCCACAAAGAATTCATCCCAGCCTATAAATTTGAAATAACTGATCTCCCTCCAGGTTACCAGGACCAAGCATTATTAAATCTGAGCAAAGCTCAGGCTCAATCCACAGTTTTAGTGGAGGTAAGAGGTGCCAGTGAAAACAGGATGGGCAAGTATGTGCCTGGAACACGAGATCCATATCCATCTTCTGATAAGATGTCTAAGAATAAAACACGATATGGTAGTGGATATCTGACCCATGTTAGGCTTAAACTAAAACAGATTTGTCCGAGTACATCATGTCGTCAATCTGGCGACCCCTCAGAACAGTGAGCTGATGTGGATATTGAGGCAGCTGCCCATGTGGTCTTTGATGATCCAGAAGGTCACAAAACAACTTGTTGTTTCTTCTATGATACAGACAGAGATGATTTAGATTCTTGTCCCTCTCTCAGTTGTTTCAGGAAAAAAGCTGTCAATATGGAAAATGATACTTGCATGTTGACATTCATTTGTCATGAAGCAGAACTGATAGATCAATTATCTGAAATAAATAATACATTTTACTTGTATGGAGATAGCCAAACAAGTAAGGTATAAATACAATGTTGACACATCCACCATAGGAAATGATGATGCGTTGACCAAGATGTCCAAACTTCATCAGATTTTCAGTGACCTGTATGCCAAACATTGCAGTGCAATAGATGGAATGAATATGTGTTATGAGGAATTGCACAAGGAAACGCAGAGCCAAGATAAATATAAAGAACAAGGTTATGCATTTCTAAATATTGCGCACTCAATGATAGCTGATTCAAGAGTAGCTGACAAAACAATTAAAACTCATGGTAAAGTATAAGTATTATGATTTATTGCCTTTAGTAATAAAGGACATACAGTGTGCAATAGAAGTTTACCAGAGGTCTTCCAAAGATGAAAATGCTGAGGGAAAACCCATGAGTAAATATTTACACTATCGTGTCATGCAGAACATTTGTGAGACAAAATTTGAATTTTGTAGTAGGCAAAAAGATAGTGAACAAAATGCGGATTACAGTGAAGCTCATCCTTTGACAATTTTGATTTCTCATCCACATGGCTGGACCAAAAATAATTATAGGATGTGCTACTAAGAGACAGACTAAATCATATGTGGCCTATGATGTCAACAAAATTAAATACGTTTATTCCAGTGCCACATGCCCTGGATCCAGTGGAGGTTTGGTGTTTATCCTAGGACAACTATGGGGATATCATGGTCACCCTCACATGTTGAAGTCTGTTTGAACAGCGCAGTGTTAGTGCCCCGAAGTTTGACATCTAGAACTTTTGTCACTTGTGGCAAACTCATAAAGGCTTGAGAATCACAGTGAAAACCTTGCCTTGTCAAAAATGTCCTGGCTTTAAGAGAGCTGAAATGGCTATTGATATGTTTTGGATTTAAAAGGAAATAAAAAAAAAATGTGATAGCTTGACAATTCAGGAAGGAGCACACAGTCCTTGTTCTAAGGAGAAAGTAACTGTCACTCAGTTAATATCTTAAGGATAAAAATGAATGTTACTGTTCATAGACTGTGTTGCTATACAGTTATTACAGTGTTATATAACACACTACTTCAACTGTTGTTTAGATGCAGCCAGTGTTTGCACTTGATTGAAATGTAGAGAGCTATTATTATCATCTTCAAAAACATAATGAGGCAAATGATGTCAAAATCTATCTGCAAGGGGGAACGCACCACATTTAGATATCATGCCAACACATGACTCAAGATCCCAAATTATTGTACTCTTTTATGGTACAATTCCTCTTTGTGAAAACATGGTTGAACTGATGTGTCCTGCTATGCTGAAACATACTGTGGTTGGTTCTATCATTCTTTTCTTAGCATTAAAGAAGTCAAGAAGCAGTGGCGGGTTAAGATCAGGCATAATGATAGATGACCCAATTTCAAGGTGGATTGAGTCATTTTGAGAAATTGGAAATAAACTTTGGTTAGGTAACTTTCACACTCTTCTAATTAAAAAGATCCATGTAAAGAATTTTAAAAAATGTTCTGTTTCTGTTACATGTATGTGGATATCAAGTGATGGGCACTGTTCTGTGACCTGGCAAAGAAAGAACGAACAAATATGTTTAAACTATATCAGTATATGTATTAATTATTGTGCATAATATGAACACTGACTAAGTGAAAACAAAACGTGCACTACAATAATTAGGCCTTAATCTCTTTCTCTTGATTCAACAATGCTTGTGAGAAAACAGTGCAGACATAGTTTTGTGTAAGTCTGTTTCATTATTCAAGTTTTGGATTGTAGGGAAAAGGTATTTGCATGTGTTCACCATGTGCTTTTGAATATGAATTATTGTGTTTTCCCATGCATATACATTTGAACACAAAGTACTCTTGCTTTTTCTTATATGTACGCAGTACCACAGCTTGTGTATTATGAATATAGGTACATTATGCATATACATTATGCTGATTTATCACTTTTAAAGACTTTTGGAGATTGTCCTTTTCTTTTTTTTTCCATGTCCTATTCCAAATTGATTTTCAAGTTAAATTCAATGTTTTTTCTTTTTCATTTGTTGTATCCAGGCCAGTTTTATAGAAATATGCTTTAGGCCTAATTATGAATATTTGCTTCTTTGATTATTCCTGATACTTCCTGTGAAATATTTGAGGACATTATTTTGCATTATATGGGCTTGAGTAAGCTTGTCAATTAGTTCAATGGGCAAAGTCAATGTGTGGATTAATTTGATGATTGTTGTCTATGTTACAGTATTTGAACCTTATGTGTGATGTTTGTTTTATGCTGAATTGAACTTGAGAGAAAGATGATGGTATTTAAACAGAATTGAACGACATTAGCAATTTTATGAAATAATTTTGAATAATTTGGGAATTTTAACTCTTTTGCTTAGCTGATTGTCATATTTACTTTCAATTAATTTTTGAGACAGTATCTTCAGGCTGGGATTAAGGCCCTTGAATGCCCTAAAAACTGAATGGATTATGAATTGCACATAAAGTACATGTAGTTGGTTGATCTATCCTTTAATGCTGTGATATTAATCGTAATGTTTTATCATTTAACATTCCTCTTCTTCTCTGCTTGTGTCATATACAACAAGTGGGTTTACATTTTCAAGTACTGGATGCATACGCTGAAAAATGGGTGCCTAAACTTCACAGTTACTATATTTGTGTAATTTATTTTGGAGTCCAATGTTTGTGGGCATTGTTCATATGCAATATTTACACCATGGTCTATTGTTAAACTGTGGTGAAACACACCTTCCAGCAAGGTTATATTCATGAACCTCTCATGTTAATGACTAATCCAGGGCTGAGTACTTTTTGGACAGTTGGAGCACACAGAAATGAGGGGGTCAATCATATACATTTTTTTAAAAATCTCATTTTGATAGTGTGTATGTCTTATTATGTTCGTACAACATTTTCAAATGACTTGAATATCAAGTGTCTTTTTATTTCTACTTTATATGAATTTGTTATTCCTGGTACATATATGTGTAATGCAATTTTTTAAATAAGTATTGCGACATCTATGATATATCTCATAAAATGTCATGAGTATATTGACATTTATTTTCTATGGATGAGGCTAGAAATTATCATTGCTCGTACAATTAAATCCCTTCAGGTTTCTGCAGAATTGTAATAACAATAATTGAGAGCATTTATACAGCACTAATTCTCATAAAGTTCAGGCTCTAAGCGCTTTACAATCTGTTATAACCCCAACACACCCAAAGGAGATACTTATAAATGCTCTCCGCTTCCTGGGAAGCAGCTGCCTGTTAGGCGCTCAAATCCTTACCAATCTAACAATATCAACCACTGTCTTTCGTCGGTTACCCATTTAAACCTAGGTCAAGTCAGGATATGTGTGTAAATTGTCTTTCCCAAAGACAGAATGTCTAGACCTGTCAGGATTCTAACCCAGAACTTTAGATCCTGAGTCCGACAGCCCAACCATTAGGCCACCAACACAATTACATGTATATCCATTATATTGGAATATATTAGATTGTAGGCCCTTCCTATTCAGCATGTTGCATGTAGAGATTGTCGAAGTGGATTTACTGCTATAATGATAATAACAATAATGATAATTAGATTTGGTTGGAAACAGTGATTGAGTTCTTTCTGAGTTTGTCATGTCCGTTTCTTTTGTGTCGTTCTTCTTCACCTATTAAACTGTGCGATACTTGTTTCATAAATAGCTGCTTTTATGACCTTCCATGATGGGGTTTGCCTTGATAATGACATTTACGATTTGCCTTGATAATAACATTTACAATGAATTTCTGCCAACATCTCTAGGTTTTGCTTCTTGCGTATATGTGTGAGAGAGGGATGGGGTCATCAGAAGACTCCTTGACATCAGCAAGAAAGTGTAATTATTGACTGTAGTTTGAATGGTGGAGATAGTTTTGCATTCCTCGTACAAGCTAACTAATGCAGCAAATACATCATGGCAACACAAAAAGGATTAGGTAACAAAAAGTGCAAGATTTTATGTTGAGGAAAATGTACTAATTGATCAAATGAACAAAGTGCCAGAATGGCATATCAGAGCAATGCATTAAGGTAATATTTTGTTCCATTTTGTGAGCCAAGAATATATTATATAAAACCATTATATAATGACTGTGGATCAGATTGTATTATGACAATTTTAGTAAATTATAAGGTTACAAAAACTGCAAGACTTTATAGTGAGAACTGACTGACTGACTGATTGAACGGACAAAGTACCAGAACAGCATATCGGAGCAACTTGCACTTAGGTAACTCTTTTAGTTTTATTTACAAGTCAATAAGTACAGCAATGAATTCATAATGGCCATGGCAACACAACTCGAATGATTAAGTAACAAAACGGCAAGATATTATGATGAGACAGATATATTTATTGACTGAAGGAATGAAGTATAAGAATTACGTGTCAGAGTAATTCGTGTTTAAAAAGACACTTTCAGATTTATTTTACAAGTCAATAGATACAGCCAATTTACAATGGCTGTGAGTCACTTTGTATCGTGGCAACATTCAGAAATGATCAGGAACACAGCTGCATGGCTTTATGCTGACAAAAATTAGCTGATTTACTGGCGAGACGAATATCATAGAGAAAAAAAGTGACATACAGGCTCGCTGATAAACACCGCTAACACACAATATCAAAAGGTTAAATTATTTCCAAACAACATTCAAAAATGGTTAAATAATAAACCTGTAAGATTTTGTGGTTGGTAAAAATTAGCTGATAAAAAAAAAAAAGTGATGGACAGCACGATTAATGCACAAAAAAAAATATTAAAAAATGGCATTTGAAGTTGGGCCTGTACTTTCGTTTTCATCTAAGTTGCTTGTAATATAGAAAATAATTTTAAAAAAGGCTACACATCAAAGTACGTCATGGTATCGTTTGAGAATGGTTAGAACATAAAACTGAACAAAATTAAGATAAATTCACTGCTTAATTTGTATATAAATATACAAATTACATGAAGACGTGTAATTACAAGTCATTATTACAAGAACAACAACAATAACAAAGAAACAAAATATAGACTGCAAATTTTATAATGAACCGAAAATTCATTTGATTTGAGTATGAAAAATTCAATAAGAAAATAGTACAGCTCAGTACATATATTATTAGACTGAAGTGATGGAGACAACAATAACAACAACAACAACAAAACGTGTTAATTCATTATTTCCTGCTTTAATCACGAGAGTATCGCAAAAAATGGTAGAATCTTTAAACAAAAAAACAACTTCACCTTAGATGGCATGCACACTCTTTTGGTTCTTCTTCTTTTTTTCTTTTTGAAGATTTGATGAAGACAATCATGACAATGTGCAGATGATTAAACACCGAATCAATATGAAAACGAAATAGCCTTATGACTTCCGGGTTTGGTTGTGAACCAAAACACAGTCACGAGATATTGGTGGCTCTATTGGGGTCGTCCCAGCACAGACTTTGTTCTTACTTCCGTGACAGAGAGTGGATTAGGACTAACAGCATCAGTTTCGACTCTGCACGGGAGAGGACTGACGCTTACTTTGTTAGTCAGATCCGACGAACAACATGAAGTGGACCTTTTTACTCTTGTTACCCTACTTAGTTTGTCATTGTCTTGCACAGGTAACACAAAATTTATTTGGAAAAAAACAAAAAATGAGAATAGATCTAGAATCTAGTATCCAGATCTATAGGACTGGAGAGTCAGTGCGTCACGGCGGGTCTTCGCGTCACCTAATCATGTGAGACTGTATCAATTTGCACCAAAATTGGCATATTCCTTCTGACCACAGAGCTATTGAAATAGCCAATTTTGGTGTAAATTGGTACAGTCTGACATGATGCGGACATAGGTGACGTGAAGACCCGACATGACGCATTGACTCTCTAGTCCTATAAATCTGGATCCAAGATTTTAATGCTTATCAATTGCCAAGAGGTCAAGATGTAGATCTATCTGAAATACGCGGAGTATGTAGCCTACATAAATATAAATCAGCATGTGAGAGACTGTCCCTCGGGGGGGAAGGGGGGGGGGGGGGGGGAAAGGGGTCCATTTTTTTGTGC
>JBCEWB010612067.1:0-17963 GCA_039654565.1 Peronia peronii
AAGTAAAACTGTTCACTATGTTATGAATCTGCAAAGAATGTAAGAAATGCAGATTTAATTTATTGTGTAATATTTATGTGGAATAAAACATTAAGTTCACATGTGGATGTTCTATTGGTTTGTTATGTAATACATACTAATTCTAGATAGGAACTATAGGTCAGTAAATTTCCTTCCTTTTCCCTGATTTTCCCTCCTTTTTGAGTCAGATATCCCTCCTCTGCTGTTGTGAGGGTAGGCAGGTCTGTGTCAAGTTTAGCTTCTAAATTCTACATCTTTGATCTAGAAGTATTGACATATGTAATAAAAAATGTTGCTGTATCTTGTTTAAATTAGTATAACTGAACTTAATCACAGGGTTGCATTCAGTCATAAAATTATCAGTAATATATGACAGCACTGCAAACAGGGTGTTACCAAACTGCCAGAGAAAAAAAGTTTGATTTGTCATGGCTATTGTGATAACTGTTATATTTGCTGCTAATATGATATTTGCCAGGAGATAGATTTGAATATGTATAGGTACTTTAAGTGTTCTCTTGTGTCTTGAAGTTATTTCATTTGATTTCATAAATCTCTTTATATCTAGAACGAGAAGTTGAACAACAGTCTAGAAATAGCAACACAGAAGTTGGAAGAAAGCAGAAAATTATTGAAAACGAATGAAAACAGTAAGTTTTAATTGGATTTGTACTATGTTTGCAACAGTTATCTGTGACAGAAGTACATTGTACTTTTGGAATTTGTATTTTAGAATTTGCCCAAGTCCAATTTATGTAATAAGTACATAATTCAAATATAACTGATAACATGTGCAAACAGTCCAATTAAGAAGATTAAGTGTTTTCAAGTTCCTGAACTTGCAAGCAATCTTCACATGAAATAAGTTCTTGATTTGTGTGAATTTTATAATTTACTGATTTCAGAAACTTCATTTTTCTTGTGGATTTAGTTCAGTCATCCATTTGTGTGGAAAGTGAACAAAGAGAACTCTGTATTAAAGCTGAACCGTGGTGAACAGATGAAAGACACCTGAAGTTGAGCATATTACACTTCCGCATACTGGTACATAATTGACAGGAAGGCAGTGCTCAGCTCATTGAAAAATCTCTCATACTTAATATAAAAAAGCAAAACTGTTGGGCAGACTTTTCCAAGATCAAGAAATTTCCCTTAAAGTGATAGACCAAGGATCATGTGTACATCATATTTTAAGATTTTGCTACCATATTTTATGTTAAAATTTTATTTCCTTTTCATATAGTGATTCAGTGGTTGAACAAGCAGATCAATGAGCAAAGAGTGAGTCTGAGTCATCCAGGCAATTTTGAACAGCCCACATCAGGATATACACAGTCAAGACCAGCAGTTGCTATTGTATGTGATTTTCAAATTATAACACAAAAATGTATTCTTTGTAGGAAATTTTCTGAGGTTGAAATGACACATCAATATTTGTCTCAGCATAGGGTTTTGTGCAGCTGTTTTCACAAAGACATGAAAATCCAGAGTTGCCAACCCTCATGGAAAATTCCCAGAAATGTGCTTAAAATACCAGATTTCTTGTAGAATTAATAATGATAATGGCAAAAAGCACTGAATTAGCAAAACTACAAGATTTTTGCTCATTTGCAAGTGTGAAATCCCAGATCTATGCATTTGAACAAGTGTAACATTGTTTTCTACTATGAGATGTGCCATACATTGTTCGCACTTACAGACAATGGAGTTTTGCAGTACCTTGCTGATTATGCATGCAACGCAGGATGCAGTCTGGCCCAATCCAGATATCAGTGAAACCAACTTGCATATTCTGACAAGTTACAAACACACCCATTCGTGATCCTCTGTGCAGCAGCAACATAACCGACAAGAAGGGCAACAACAATAACAGTCGATTTTTTTATTCTCTTATGATAACAGTTAGTAAAGTTTACTTGACTTACTGATGTCCATGTAATGGATTTTTGAGGCCTGGGACATATAATTGTCAGTAGGTGTTGTGGAACAACTTAAATCTAGATCTCTGGAAATGGCAACAGATCGGGACTGGAGCAGCCTGCTGTTCTATCTGAAGTACTGCTGTGGATCTAGTATGGCTCTAATTTACTCTAAAGATAGTCCACATGCATTGCAAAGTTGGCTGTCTTTTGTGAACTCAGATCAAGATATATTTTGCACATGTATCCCATTGTTTTCTGTCACTCAGCTTATGAAAAAAAAAAGCATCAACACATGATCCTGGATTGTAATCTGCATTAATATATTTCTCAGTGACTTCAAGATTTCATTATTCACAGATTGATCTAGATCTATTGGTCTGGCCTAAGTTCAGGAGAATACAAAAACTTATTCAGTGCATGCAAGCCTACATGTAACGTCAAATCTAGGAGTTTTGTTTATTTTCAAACGGGTTATATATAGATCTACATTTCTTAATTATCAAGATCACATACGGTCACGTGCTTGTCAAAGGATTGGCATGTAAATTTATTGCATGTGAAAGTTATCTGTGATTGTAGTGGAAAATCCTTGATTTTTGTTCCTAAAATCCCTGATTGGGCCCAGTCAGGTTGGCAACCCTGAAAATCACATGTTCTTGGTAGACACAGTTTTTTTTTATTTGTTTTATTTACATCATTCCAAGTCATTTCATAATTGATCTCTTCAGTTTACCATACTAAAACAATCCTAAGCTCACATGCCGGCATATGTTGCAATGTGACTGTGTTAGATCATATTAAAGGCATTAAATATGTTTTTTGTTTACCATATCATCTTTTTCATAACTGTTGTACCTGAATAGTAGACATTAATTGCAGATTACATACTATTCAATGTTTATAAATAAAAGTATGGACAATCAATGCAATATACAGTGAAACCCATGAATAATGACAATCGATGTTCTGACAAAAATCTCTAGTTGTTCCCAATGTTTTGTTGTTCTAGTACAGTGAGAAATGGAGGTTTAGGTCAGTGATATTTATAAGGGAAAATAATATTATGCACATAATAATTTTCATATAGTTATCTCCCCTATAGGTAAACGCATTACCTGCGACAATCATATTTTGTTTCCAGCGGCATATCTTGCATTAAGTTTTGATTTCGCATTCACTGTGTTGATGATAGCAACTTTCTGGTCGATACTGATTCATCCATTTCCTTTAGTTGACAGTAACCATGACAGAGGCAAATTCCAATATCTGCTAGCAAAGGTGAACAGATCGCATTTCAATAGTGCATACATAGGACCTTGCCGAACATGAACACACTAATCCCTGTGCACACTGACACAAGTGCAGTACCATACATTATTATTGTGTTGTGCACACGTGGTCAACTGGCATATTGTACTTGCAACCTTTACTGTCAGTTATGTGATAGTGTAATATTCTGCTGTTGACATATAATGTAGGCTAAAAAAAGATTGCTTAACCTATGCAAGCACACTGTCCTCACACCTGCCAACACAGTAAGTGTAGTACATGTGCTCTTGATGCATATTGCATCCTGCCATGTGGTTAGCAGCCCTATTGTATTACCACTAGCAATATTATCGTCAGCTATGTAGCAACATAACACTGTACAGTTGTCATATAGGTTAACAAAGAAAGTGCACTGCGAGAAAGACCTGTTATAGGGTGAGCAATAGCATGTAGGCAGATAGACCAACAACTTGCCCCAGGTAAGCAACAGGGCTGTACGTGGTCAGATGGCTTTCAGAATCAACCATGTCCATGCAGAAATTCTTGTTATTATGTTTTGATATTCAGTTGTCATTATTCAAATGATTTCATATGTAGGCAAATGGCAGATAGGGCAAGAAAAAAGGAATTTTGAAATTTTGTCATTATTCGCCAGTTCTCGTTGTCCCCAGTGTCATTAGACAACTGGTTCCACTGTATTAACCTTGTTATTGAAGTAGCTAGAAGGGGATGGTATGTATTAAATGATATTAATTTTTTCTCTTCCAATCACAGCATAATTATAGCATGTCCAGTTATGCATCTGCATTGTCCCAAGAGAGTTCTAGACAACAATCATTGCAAAGATTTCCAGCATCTCTTTCCATGGTAAATCTACAAATTTTGAGAATGTCCCTTCATATGTTGTTGCCTGTATTTGGTCGAATGATGTAAACTTGTTTTTTTTCCAATTTTGTTTTATAAAAATTGTGGAACATATTGATGTAACATCATAAGCTCTCTGACTAGTAATCAGTTTGTAGTATTCATGATGAGAAGCATAATTTAAAACATCAGTTTTCTCCTTGTAAGCATGATCTCTCCCATGATTAATTTAAGCACTCTTAGTTGTGCAAAATACAAATTCCTTATACCATAATAAAAGCTCTTCTCACATTGCCCAATCATCAGATAACATTCTTATCTTTTCTAATTATGCACTGATGTGTTAGTGATACCAGCTATGCCTTAGAGACTAAGATATGGCCCTGGCATAGATACATTTGGAACAAACAGGAAAATTGGATCATTTGTACACTCTAAATTTGATATATATGCATTAATTTATTTGTGGCAAAGTAGAATGAGTTTGTGCAAAGTAGAATGAGTTTGTCAGTGTTTAAATGGAATTGTCTGACATTTTAACTTATCATTCATACTTAATTTGCTATAGGCAGTAATCATGAAAGTCCACTGTGTTTTACCATGCATTGCTCTATATATTTTTCCACGGAGATAGCCATCCACAGGTGGCTGAAGGGCATAAGAAAACCATAATGAACATTGTTCAATGTCTTTCAGAATGAACATCACGGTAGTCATCCTTCCATGAACAGCATAACTTCAACAAATCTGACTACGCTAAAAAAGAGTGCCATTCCTGTTGCTCAAGGTCAAAGCAGCTCATCATCCACTCCTCCAGACACATTCAATTTTAGTGCAGGGGATAAAGAAAAGTAAAACATTATAATTATATTTGCTTTGTAGTCTATAGTACCGCAGTTTGAAAAACATGGTCCACATCCTTTGTCATTTGCAATTGATCCTCAACAATTGAAAGCTACTGTCTGAAACTTAAAATAAGTGTCATTTTGTGTAACTTTTCCTCATAAATAATAAAATCTACCTTGTATGATAATCAACACCTAAATAAGCACTACATTGATATTTAACCCTGAATTATGTCATGATGTCAATTTATTTTGCTGAGTATTGCACAGTAATCAGGAACAGTCGTCTGATGAGATTTTTATTGCCTGGGATTAATCAGCACAGAAGTTTTGAAAATGGCATTTTTTGTTGCTGTTTGCATGTGTTTTTCCTATTTGAGAGATGTGGAAAAACACTCATCTTTTCTCTGTAACCCTCAGAAATCCACCATTGGATCCCAAGTTTTTGATGAAAAGAGATGAAGCTGTACCAGTCAGAGGCATTCTTACCTGCAACAGCACAAGCATTAGAACAACTGCTGGATCATCTTTTCCCCAGCCTTCGACAAATACTGCTGCTATAGCTCAGACACGTGGTATTGTACATGGTCCTGTAGTATCTGCTTCATCATCAGCATCATCAAGAGGTCATACTGACATTGGCAGTGTCAGATTAAGTCAACAAATGATTGTTCCAAAGCAGCAGGCTCCCCTTGCATCAGCCTATTTTCCAGCCAGTTCATAGCCATCCAACATGCTGCTCTGAAAACAATGTGTAAAAGTGTGCAGTCATCTATTACTCTTCACAGAGAATTGCTATTGTAAACCATGCATTTAACATTCCCCAGCATTTTCATGATTAGTAAAGAGAGGAGAGAGACAGAGTTGCTGGATTTTTTTTTTAAAAACCCATCTTGGTGGATTTATAGGAACGTTTGATGGTTAAGAGAATATTGTAAATTCATAGATAGATTATAAATGAGAAATTAGAGCAGTGTAGGAGAAATGGCAGTAGAGAGAAGCGTATATCTATATATATATTGGTATTTTTTTCACAGAAAATATGAACCTGATCTCCAGATAAATGATCATAGTTTCACTGTAAGATACTGCACAAACAAATAGTTATATATAGCCTAATATTTCATTTCACTAATAGCAATCCCAGGGAGCTGCAAGTTGTTACACATATGGTCTGTTATTCAGGGAATCGAGTTTTTGTTTTAAATTTTGCATTGTCACCAGTGGAAAGTGTTACTTATTCTATAAGGAGTTAAAAAAAAATAGTTGTATATTTCAGTTTTTGAATATTATGATCTGCCTAACCTTACATTAGAAAAAATCTGCCGTAGAAAAATTATCAGATGTATGCTTGTATTGTATTCTCCATATCTTTTTGTTTTAATTTTTCTGCACTGGCCAAGATGTGTTTCCTTGCAGATAAATGAAGTATTCATATTCGTTCATGTGACCACACAAATTGATGAGAGAGGGTGTTATGTGTGTCCACAAATTGATAGAATATCTTTTCAACAGATAAGTCAAAAATATAATCAACTACACTTAAATTGATGCCACTGGGGGAGTGAAAAAAATATCAGCACATCCTTAGTTCAAGTGCTGACAGATTTGGTGCGGGGAGTTTTTCTATGGCATTCCCTTTTTTTAAAAATATATTTATATATCACTTAAATATTATAAGGTTTTTATTCCCTCACTGCTAATAACCACACAGTTTTGCCGTTAGTGTCCAAGTTTGACATGTGATTTGATTTTTTTAAACGCCGGTGAAGTGGTCAGCATTTTTTTAAGTGATCAAACTAATATTTTAATTTCTGAGAGTTGTGAGGTAGAATTTGATATCAAGCTGTACTAGAATTGGATCCTAGGTGAATCACAGATTTGTGAATTATTGCGTTTTGCATTGTGTGTTTTTTAATCCGAGTCCTGGCCACCCCACAATTCTCTCCTCCCCCCCTCCCCCCCCTTCCTTGTGCTTTCCCGCTCACACAGACACACTCTATTACTTTCCCTCCTTTTTCTCTCCTTAATCCTTGCATAGTGATTTTTTTTTTACAAGTTATAGTCTACAATGCTTGGGCCAAATTTAATGATGAAATATGTGTGTCATGCATATAATCTATTTATAACATTGTTGGTTACTCAGGCCTTAGAATCACAACCCTGAAAACCAAAAATCAAATCATCCATTGTTATTTTTGTGTAACATTGAATCATCAGTGGAGGAAATTAAAAAACACGTATTGTAATGCCTGTATTGAAGTCAACACAGTCATTTTATTTTTTACATAATTGAAGTTACTGCTGTGCTTATTCCAAAAGAAAAAAAATCAACTCAACTGAAGATCAACTCAAGTAAGTTCAACTAAAGTGTTGTCGACTTTATTATGATCAGAATGAGACGGAAATTGTTTAATCACTTTACATGAAATAATATCATTCAAGATCCACATTAGATTGATGGAGCTGAGTCAAGCTTGGTTTAAATTTTTGAAAATAATCTTGACATTTATTTTTTATAGTGGAATTTGAGAGATCATGAAGAGTTATCTTGATATTCTACTAAAATATATGCCTTTTAGAATATTTTGTAGGCAGGATTGTCCTAATTATTTTCTTCTTTCATGCTGCAAGAAACGGATCACTGGCTTATAATATCTGTTTATACTTAAGTTATGAAAATTTCATTAAAAGTCACACAAGTGTTTAAAATGCACTGCCTAAAATTCTCCTGTTGGAGATTTATCCGTCCATTTTTGTATTTTTCAACAATCAGTTTTACAACAGAGTGATTCTTTGTCTTCATGTATATGATTACCATGAGATGAAATTAGGTACATACATATTAGATCTATATGCATATGTACATTGTACATGCATATGTACATTGTACATACAGTCAAACTTCTGGATAACGACACCCCTGAATAACGACAACCCCTGGATAGCAACATTGACCTCTGGTCCCGATTTTTTTGCTATATATTATTAGTAATAAAAACCCCATAATAGCGACATACATTTTAGTAAAACCCCTGTTTAGCGACATCGATATAGCGATAATCGGCAGGTGATACCCACGCCCTATACAAAAATTCCAGCCAAATAGGGAACTACAGAGAGAAAATGGCGTTCGAGCACTGTTTACGATCAAAACAATGAAAATATGCATCAGAGAGTGAAAGCATAACTGGTAAACCCTTTGTCAACAGGAAAAATACACATTCTAACGTGGTTGGGACGTATCTTATCACAGGTACTGGTTCGCGCATCGCATCGTTCTATTCACGGAAGTCTCACCACACCCTCTTATTCCGCCATCTTGAAAACCTCGGAATAACGACACCCCTGGATAACGACATAATTTTCCGGTCCCGGGCGATGTTGTTATCCAGAAGTTTAACTGTATATAATGATGTCAGATAGATCTATGCTGTGTGCACTTCTTGCGGCTGAAAATATATCATTTAGTTTGTTTATCAAACATTAGTTCTGTGATTGTATGCCATGTTTTTGTTGCTTTTAAATGGTTAAAGAAATTCTTGATCAAAAAGCTTTCAAATGTGGGACCAGACTTCTTTTCTAGGAAAAAAATATATATGAGAGAAATCCAGGAACTATTCATGAAATTACTTTTTGTATTCCCTCAAAGTGCTAAGTGTACAAAAATTATATGAATCGATAATGGTTAATCTTCACTGAGTATTAGGTATGTCCAAAAATGTCTCGTGTGCGGGAAAACGCACATGGTACATACATGGTCAGCCTGTCACCAAGTATTCTCTTTTCTCCTTTCATCCTATATTCTGACCATTGACCATAGTTCTGTTTTTGTTGTAGGCACTGCAAAGCTGATAATTCGCAGATGATCTAGCAATGAGAGCCCAAATCAGGTTATAGTTAGTCTGCTTCATGTAACAATTACTGTCACAGAATAGCAGTCAATGCTTCTGATTGTCTTTTGGAAAGCAGGTTGGCTTGCACACTGTGAGAAGGACTGAATGCAGGTGGGATTAACAAATGGACATAGCTAGGGAGACTGACCATATTGCTTAAAGCTTAGCACAGAACTACAAAATTCGCATAGCTGTCATATGAAACAGTATGTTGATCAAAAGAGGGTGAAGTGACAAGTGAATCAAAGGGTGTCACAATATGATGATAAGATCAAAATGCAATTTTTTATGACTAGGGACCACTACATCGTTAATCATTGCTGATGAACAGAAAAGTATTTGACATGGTTGAAATTTCTTAAAATATTGACTTTCTGAAATCAGAACATCCATTGTCCTCTAATTCTCGTTATTCAGGCAGCTTATAAAGATACTAGACAAGCTGCCTCTTTTTTTTCTTTTTTTTTTTCAGTTATATAATTCATGTAATTGATATCTTTAGACAAATTTGGGAGTTCAGTGATTTTTTGCTAGTAATGCTAGGCTCTCCTTCAAAGTGACCATTCCATGGACAGGTCTCACTATATATATTTTATCACACTCCCATATCATGTCAGCCCAAGTTATTCTCCATCTGTAGGCAAATATGACATGGTGAAGAAGAAGTTTGCTTGCACCTCTCGTCACAACTTTTTCTGTGAAGTCATGCCATCATCTTCTTTGAATCAGTCACCTACAGATCATTTTTTTGCTTAATGACAATCATCATTGATTGCTTGTTCAGAGTGATTGCGAAAATGTTTCACTCTAGATTTATCACATTTTTCAGAATGACAGTGGGCATGCTTTCTTTCTGTAGCCCAAGGGGTTTTTCACTTTGATAACAAACATTGTGCATTTAGAAACTTCATTGTACTAACTGCCAAAAACAAGACGTCCATTCCAAGTCTTCTTTTCTAGTCTTCAGTATCTTGTAGCAAGGTCCTTCAACCATTATAAATTTCTAAATAACATATTGCGCTCATAAAACTGAAAGATTGCCCTATTTCTTTATTCGTATAGTCTGTCAGCCTCCATATGGTCACTATCTTTTCATGAACAACTGCATAGCTTTATTCAGTATGTATGCAACCTATCGATCCCAGAGGTAGGATTGCCTAAACAACAAATGTATGGACATCTCGATTCACCTTCCAGCCTTTGCAGAAGGCTATGTTGGATTGTATATTCTATCTTATTTTTAAAAAAAAGATTTCTGAATATTTTCATGATATAATTGTCGATGTATAAGGAATCTATGCATGTGGATTCTCTTTTCCTTCTTAAAATTATCTCAGCAGCTTATTAGTCTATACATACTTTGTCACTTCAGTTGTGTATGTATGAGCCATTCTTAAAAGGT
Source organism: Peronia peronii (assembly GCA_039654565.1). Lineage (NCBI taxonomy): Eukaryota > Metazoa > Mollusca > Gastropoda > Systellommatophora > Onchidiidae > Peronia > Peronia peronii. Next base: position 10,220 of record JBCEWB010612067.1, read on the forward strand.
CACTAACTGCACTACCCTCATTTCAGATTCACAAAAAGAAAGGAAAACACAAAAGTTTAATTTTTTATTGCTTGTACGTCCTAAACATACATTGAAGAGACAGAATAAACAAATCTATAAAGATTGCTTGGATAGACATGAATTGTCCTAAATGTGCCTTAATTTTTAACTTCATTTTGTCACTTCTTCTGAGGGCTTCTCTTGATACTCTTGGAATGGCAAAATACTTAATATAAAATCCTGGCTTCCTACATTTGATAATAGTCTAATGCTTCGATTTTCAATGTGAAATATCATTTTCCTCAAATGCTGTCTGGGTTTAGTGTTTGAAGGTTGATTATGTTTGTGTTCTTTGACGTACATTTTTCATCATCTGTGGGTAGATCTCAAAAGTGATAAAATTTTTATACAAGAAACCATTTTCTGGCCTTGAGATATTGTAGGAGTGGGCTTGATAACCGTGGTCTCTTAAATGTAGAGAAAAGCAGTGAAAACAACAAACTAAACAACTCAACCAGTTTCCAAGAATATTGAATTTTTGTCATATGTTACATCTGAGAAATGGCCCTGTCGGCATCCACATTTTTTGTTGTTTTTTTTTCTTGGTCAGCTTTTTAATTTACTGGTAATGATCCCGGAAACCATTTATGTAATTGTTGGACGATCAGCATAATGAAATGAGGCGCCAGCGGGTCAAGTTATATTTTCGTCATCACTTTGTTGCATGTTACGTCTAAGACTATGAAAAATATGGTCTGTAACTAGCAAACATTGAATTCTATTTACTCAGTGTTTTAATCCCATGAAACTGGTGTGGTCCTGAAACTTTGTCTTGATTTTGAGGGAGATCTAGGTCTGTTTTTGTTTAGATTTTTGTTCTGCAGCTTTAACGAAGTAGCGTGCTTCGTCATTTGTTATGTCTAAGAAGTGGAAATTTTCATCATCGTTTAAGTAATTATAATTCAGCCTTCTGGAATGACTTCAATCACAGTATTTATTTGCGGGCATAATTCAGTTGGCAATTTTTTCAGCTGGTCTAAGTTGTAAGTTATCTGGCATGGCTTAGTTACATTAGATCTATGTGCTTTTGTATATAATATTCTCTATCATGTACAACTGAACACTCCTTTTGATGTTAAGAATACAGCCACAAATGATTGTTTATGGCTAAACAATTCAGAGCAATGTTCCAAAATACATGTACAGTAGAGGGATGGGGGAGACATTCATGCCACATGGCAAGGTTTATACATGTAGTTAGTAGATTTTTCAATGAGTTAATATTTTTATTATTTACTTTTTGTCATTTTATTGACATAGCACGTCTTATAAATTATTAGACCTTGATCTTGTACAGCCAAAGACAGATTCCATATTCAGAGGCCCACACTATATGGCAGTCTTTTCCTACACATTCTGTATGTGTCTTAATAAGATTTTAGTGGTTAACACTGTTTGTGGGGATTATATTCCTTTAATTCAGATTTTTTTTTGTCCTTGTTACATCTAAGAAATTTAATATATTTAACTGTTTTGTGATATCCTTCAGCTCTAAGCTCATTTTAGGCCTTTAAATTGCTTTAGCAACATTGATGTAATGTTTAGAAGTAATTTGGAATAATGTTTCTGGCTAAAATGCATGTTAACACAAACTTATGAAATGTATTTTTCTTAGACATAACAATGACAAAAATGAAACATTTATAATATGATCCTAGAATAACTAGGTGGCACAAAATACATTTTGATCACCTTATTTGCTTCTTACTAAGTTATGTCAACTGTTATTTCAACTTAAAGTAGTCTAAAATCATAAGAAAATTGCTCTTTCTTGTGTCATCGTTACATCTAAGAATTATGGGACATCTACATTTCAAGGCCACCTGCAGCAATAACCATGAGTTGAACTATCTTGTCCTTTTAGGTTAATGGACCTAGTACCTTAAGGTACTGATTTAGTCAGTTTGCAGATCTATTTAAGGTTGCTAAAAAATTGCCCTACATGTGACAATCATATGTGAAGCATCATGATGGTTCAGTCCACAAGGTACATTTTGGGCAAATTGAGTTATTGATACAGTGTGAAAGAGTGATCTCTCAGCTATCCTTTGACACCAGTTTCATTGCTCAATGACATGTGGTGGTGTTGTGAGGATCTAAAGCTATTGCACGCGGTTGTTGAAACAAATAAAAATTCTGAGAAATTCGCTTTCAAAGTTTTGTGTTATATCTCCTTACCAACAGACCCTACACTTTTAAAAGTGATTTTTACCTAGTTTTGGAGTTCAATTCCCTGTTTGATATGTTTACATGATGCAGTGATGTTTAAAGAATAGGTTGGTGCAAAAATCCAAAATTCAACCATTTGACCCATTTGCTCGAAACCTCCCGGTGTACCTTGTGGACCAAACCGTCGTGATGAGTCACATATGGTCGATCTTTTGAGAATAGCTCATATAGTTATGTAACATAGATTGATTATTGTGAACAAGGAGTTATTTCCCTGCCCTTGCATGAGAATCCGGTCAGCAGTACATTTTGTATATTAGCAAACTACTAGGTCCACATTTTGCCAGTGAACAAGTACTTCATTGAGTGTATTTGTGAATAAGGATCTGTTCAGAAAGGAAATCATGGTGTTGTTGTTGTCCTCATACTTGTGTGAGTCAGAAATTTACAGTCTAGAAAACTTGGCAGCACCCTATATGTTTTTGTTTGTGCACTAAAAATGCAAATTATGGTGTTCTTCAAGTTCTTGTTTTCATTTTTTTCCCTCAGTTTTATGATATGCTTAAATATGATTTTGAAGTTTTTTTAGCGTTATATTTTTTATTAGTAATATTTATACTATTTATTAAATTTTACTTTTGTTTTGTCATATAGATCTGAATTTGTGCATCCCAATGATTGAATGCCATGATTTCGTGATTAAATGTTGGAATCAAAACCAAGATGCTCTTCATTTCCATTTAAAAGAAAAATTTACTGGTAACTTTAGTCTGTTGTAGTACATTGTCAGTAGTTTATCAGAAATGTTTTTAGGGCTTAAATAACAGAAAGGTTATATATACCTTCATGTTTCTTTTTTTTTAAATTAAAATTATTTTTATTTAATGAAGAAAATAAAATCTGATGCATCTCTCTAAAATTTCCAGAACCTCAAAGAAAATGTTACTTGAAGTGCTTAAACTTGGACACGGTTTCAGAGTTTGGCAGAGGAATTCATAAATGATCCATGTCTGGGAGTTTTTGAAACTTAAAATGATATGAAATTTGAAAAGGACTTACTGAAAAGACTTATTGTTTTTGATGTGATGAAAAAATTCCAATGGGGAATCATTGGGTTCTGCCCAATTCCTTCCCTTTGCCAGACAAAAGAGGTGCAGAAAAAATCCCTCAGTTCTTGGTTGTTCTATCTTCATTTTTCACATTTTGAGAAAATGGCTATTTTCTGTTCAGCAACTGTTTTTGCACATTAAATGGTTGTTTTGTTGAAGATGTTTTTGTATGGAGGTGCAAATACATGTACTAGGCTTATCAATTGTTTTGATTTCATAAGAAAAGGCACCTTTAATTCATCAAAAAAGGGGGAAAATTTCTGTGGAGATAGCAAGTTCCAAACCTGCCTTGTGCTATCTCCGTTTCTGTACCAAAATATCTCATTTTAGCAACGTCTAAGAATGCCTGTTATAGTTCATCATTCTAAATTTCTTTTTAGACCATGTATTTTTATTTAAACCCTTTATAGTCTCTTTCCATTGTCTACAGAATGGTCCGTTATTGAATCTGTAATGAGAGCCCAGCGTCCTTTGCTTTGCTCTACCTCTAGGCTGATCTTCGGGTGAGATGAATATATATATATACACAGGTGCATAAAAACATCCATGATTTGGGGATCCACGACACCGCTCGCGATCAGAGGTTCAGAGAGCCCAGCGTCCTTTGCTTTGCTCTCCCTCTAGGCTAGTCTTCGGGTGAAATATGATATATATTTCACATATGCATCCAAATATCCATTGACAAGATTCACCACTTTGATATCTAACACTTGAGTAATCTAGAATTTCCACAGAGTCGTGTATAACTGAAAACTCTGTCTCCCGCTTTCAAATGTGACCGCCACAGCGAAGCAGGATGTTAGAATGACCATCAATACATGTGCGGGATATCTCGTGTTGCTCCGCAATGAAGAGCAGTGTAGTGGAATTAAAATTCAACTGTCTTAATTTTGCAAAAGATTTGTATTTTTCATGTCAGATATGTATTGATAATAATCATAACATTAAGTCAGAAATCAAGAAAATAGACAAGGGTTTGAATAAGATCCCTTCCCTTCTAACCGCTAGCATGTGATACAAAATTATGTTTTGAAACTCCTCCTATGGAATATTTTACAGAGCACACAGACAGTTTCAAAATTATTCAGACACAAACAAAGGGATAAGGGACAAAATGAAACTGTTGAACCATAGCAGATTCTGAATTATTACACACAAACAGATAAATTATACATGCATACATGCATGCATGCATGCATACATACAGACAGACAGACACACACACATACACACGCACATACAGACACACACACATACACACATACATACATACATACAATACACACACACACACATAGGCCTAAATGTACATACATACACACACACACATACAAACATGTAGGTATGTAGGTGGGTAAATATGTATAAAGTAGGCCTACGTAGGTAGGTACATATACATACATGTATCATCCATGTATGTAGGTGGGGAGGTAGGTAGGCAGTATATACATATGGATGTACATGTATGTACATACAATGATGATACGGCCAGTAAATTAATGCTGATCTAAAAGATTACCTGAATGCCCTGAAAAATGAGAGTGAGAAAGACACTTGTGAATTGTAACATATAATTTACAAAACCAAGTGGCAAGATTGAACATCGCTTCCGGAGGGGATGGGGGTGGGGGCGCTGTGGCCGAGTGATTAGATTGTATGCCTTTCGTTGATTTCATTGAAAGTGTTACAAGTTCGAATCCTGCCAACTAATGAAAAAGATAAGAGCTGCATTTTTCCTGTAACGCAACGGTGCCCTGGCTTTTTGCCTAGGAAGCCCGATGTCTAGTCTTCTCCAATAAGACGAATACATTTTGAAGGCGTTAAGAATCCAGTAAAACAGGCGGAAACGCTGCTGTGGCTGATGGAGCAAAATGTGGAGACTCCAGATTTCAACCTCTCCCCCTTCTCCTTTCCCCCCCTCTCTCTCTCTCTCTCTCTCTCTCTCTCTTTCTTCGTTAAATCTGCTGACCAAATTGCACACTTTGTTAAAAAATTGAGATAATCCAACTTAAAAAAAAAAAAAAAACACCCCTCTGGGCAGATATATGCACTGGTATAGCGGTATGCACAGTCACTTCCCAAAATCCATAGCTTGGGTTTTTTCCCATGTCTCTGCTCTAATTTTTGTCAAAAGAATGTGACGCGAGATAACCAGGTGATTGAAAGACGTAACACCGAAGAATGTGACATAGTGGTCTGGATTTGTCCTGTTTTAGTCCACTTTCCAATTGCAAATGACTTCATTGGAAAATGTGCGTTCATTCACGTGAAACTGCTGACAGATTTCCAGAGATGAGTTAAACTGAAGCACACTAGCAATATATTGACAGAAAACGAAGAATGGAAGGCGGACATCTGCGCCCACGCGTAAACCAGATGAAGCAATGATAGTGATAGACCTAACGGCGATGTGGAATTGCCATTAATTCGCATCATTATCAAACCAGCGAATTCCAAAATGCATAACACATAATAGCCTACATCGGTACCATTTCATTACTCATCTTTCGAATTCAGAGCAAAAAAAGACTGTATCTGGTGGCTTAACTTACAAAGAGGAATAAGATACGATATGGATAAAAATATTTTTTTTCCTGGAGCAGTTGGTAGGACCGCGCCACTTTCATCGAGAAAAGCATGTTGACATTAACAACGTAGGCCATAGCCCTCACAGAAGTACTCTATGCTATACTATTACACAAATTAAAGTGCATGTATGTATTACTGTAGTATACATGTAAGTGTGAAGGAGTGTACGGTCCACGGTTCTCATACGGTCCACGCTTCTCTGTCCGGGCTCGGCCTTGTGTAGCACTCTTATTCTTTCTTTCCCTATTGGTACCCCCCCCCCCTCCATCTCCCCACCAAATTCGGTCCAGTGATGTGCTTTGTACGCTACCACTACCAGCACGTCCATTTTCAACACCTGTTACCCGGGTGGGCAAATGAACAGACAAAATACAAAGAAAAGAGTATGGATTGGATGATGCGTGGCTTTATGAAAATGTTATGCGAAGACGAGCAATTCAGCAAAATTGCAAAGTGTTGTTTGCAAGGAATTTAAAAAGAATAATTAGAAAGCCATGTGCCTAGTACGATTTGTTTCAGCTGTGCCGACTCAACCAAATTGCTTTCTGGCAGGAAGGGACCCTGGCCTTTCCGTCTGTCTATCTGCCTGTTTCAGTCTCAGATTCTTACGATTTAAATTTCCCCCTCCCCACCCTACTCCCACCTGTCTGGCCCTATCTTTTACTGGTCTGCTATCGCCCTTTGTGACTTTTGGTCGCGATAGAGATGTTCGTGAAATATTACTGTTTTATGAGGCTGCATCTACTATCTGTTCTCATGCACAAATCTGATTGCATGAGACTAGACATCCTATCCCTTGTGCAAACCCACGTACGTAAACCAAAGACAGTACACTATAGTACAGTAAGTGCAGACTTCAAATTCTGATGTTAGTCCGCTCTGTTGTGTTGTTTGTCAGTCCAAGTTCATCGTCTCACAACATGTGTTATATTTCTTCCATGGTATTGATAAACCATTGCTCTGCAGGGAAAACGTTGGGAGAAAGAAGAATGGAGGGGGGGGGGGGGCATAGGTACAAGAAAGAAAGGATTAATTTTAAAAGTAAGTTATTGTTAAAACATTATTATAATTACGGAAACAACTCATGTTTTCTCTGTGCAAAGCGATAGCATGACTCTGTATTTTATGTCACAACGAGAAGTCCGCAAAATGAGGGTTGGTCTGTGTGACAGGGTGGAACAAAAAAGAGGTTGTAGGGCTACATACAGTACGGCACATTGATCATAACACTCCCCACTCCTTCTCAGCTCTCCCTATTTCACCGCACCCTTCTTTGACAGTGATAGTCACTTCTCTTTCTTTCTCTTCCTGAGCCGGAGGAACGCTTTGTTACTACATGTATAACAAAGATCATCATCACTTTTTGTACTCGCGTCGTGACTATCCCGGGTGGAGGTTTTGACCTTCGTCCCGCACGCACAACAAAGCTGGTACCGCGGCACGTGGGTGCAAGAGACAGCTGGCGCTTAATGGTTTCGTCTGAACAGATACCGGCACGAGCGGGAAACTCGATGTCAGTTGCTATGCCGAATATTTTCGCGGGGTCGTCGCCTTCTGTATGCAGAACTATGTATACCAATAATATTTTCCTCGCCTCGTCTTTGTATCCTTCTATCAGTTTTTCTATGCATAAATACCAGAAAAAAGACGGGCAAAGATGAAAAATTATTTTATTCATTTCACATCGCCTTTCAACAAAGGAATCGATGGTGCTTTCTTGATCTCCTTAAATGGTGAGCCGTTGAGCCGTCGGACTCGGGATCTGAAGTTCCGGGTTCGAATCCTGACAGGTCCCGACATTTTGTCCTTGGGAAAGA
>JBCEWB010612178.1:0-17962 GCA_039654565.1 Peronia peronii
GCCATCCTCGACGTTCCAGGGGAGACATCTCTTCTCCTTCTCCTTGCTACTGTCTTCTGTCCCGCTTTCTTTCCTCTTTTCTTCTTGACGTCTAAACTTATCAAACCGTATTTGACACAAATATAGCCGTAATCGTGCTGATGTGTCGTTAAACTCCAACACAAATAAATAAACAAACAAAAGGCCTAGTGAACAAGTAGTTATAGAGATAGTAGCCTAACAGCCGCCGTATCGGTCCCCCTAACCGTGGATGCAGGCCTTTACGTGATGGTGATCACAGTTGTAATTGTTTTGGTAATAATTATAGGCATATTGTTATACGTGTAGATCTAGTAGGTGTGGTAAAAGACTAGGCCTAGTCATAGAGGCCACAACAGCAAACGTAAGATGGATATATAGACACTTAATTGATGATATGATAATAATATCATCACCACTGCAACGACCGCTATCACTTAAATGTCTGTTGCCAAGCTAACGGCTGCCGCGACTGTTACTATCTCTATAACTAAATCGTAGCCCTATCATGATTACCACAACCATCATGACCTCTACCATCACTTTCACCCTACTACTGCTCAGACAAACACCATCACTACCACCATCGACAGCACCACTATCATTTCAGTGTCCGTTACAAGCAGCTGTTACCATCTTTAAACCGACTCTTTCAAGATACCTACTACTGCAATAGACTTGTCACTAGTACCAAAAGTATCACAACAGTCAAGAACCCTACCATCGACTTCACCCTCGCTTTACTAAGTAGCACTATCACAGTAGTCACTACCACGACTACCAGTATTAAAATGTCACTTGTTATAATAACCACTTCCATTACTACAGTTTCACTACACTTGTCGTTACAGTAGACCTATTATTACTACCACTAAAATTACGACTATTAAGACCTCTACCACCAACTTCATCCCTACTACTATCAAAATACCATCACTACCACGGAACCATCACCATCACTCATATTCTGTATTCACGCTTAGCAGTACTCTTACGGCAGCTGTTATGATCTCTATAACTAGTCTTTCATCATACCCATTACTATAGCAGGCCTATCACTATTACATTGTACACGTACATGTATTACCACAACTATTACAACCAGTGTGACCATTCCGATCAACTTCAGCCCACTGTATAATCCAAGTACCATCATCACCACAACTATACCATCACCATCACTGCGATTATACCACCACCATCAAAACTACTATTACCACTATCACCACAACTATACCACCACCACCACTAGTACCATCACCACCACCACCACTAGTACCATCACCACTACTACCACCACTACCACTACAACTATACCACCACCACCACTAGTGCCATCACCACTTCTTACACCACCACCACTGCAACTATACCACCACCACCACTAGTACCATCATCACTACCACCACCATAGTTATACCACCACCATCACCACCACTACTACCACCACCACCACCACCAGAACTATACTACCATCATCAATACCACTACTACCACCACCATCACAACTATACCATCATCATCACAACGATACCACCGCCATCATCACTACTACTACCATCATCACCACAACTAGACCATTTTACGAAAAATATATACGACTGTTCAACCGGTAACTAATCAAACACTTAAAAAAAGCAAATAACATATACAAAGAACAGATTGAATATTGTTGTTAATACTCTGCCAAATTTTCGAGCCCGCTTGGCTCTTCGTCGGGGCAATAAACAACCATAACTAGACCATCATCATCACCACATCTAGACCATCACCATCACCACAACTAGACCACCACCATCACCCACAACTACACTACCACCATCACCACTACTACCACTACCATTACCACAACTATACTACCACATCACCACTACTACCACTACCATCACCACAACTATATCACCACCATCACCACAACTATACCACCATCATCATCACCACAACTAGACCACTACCATCACCACAACTAGACCACCACCATTATCACAACTAGACCACCACCATTACCACAACTAGACCACCACCATCATCACTACTATCACAACCATCATTACTACTACCATCAACACCACAACTACCACCGTCACCATCAATAAAATGTCTGTATTCCCTTATTACTACCGCTCACGCTACAACGGCTGTTACCAGCTCTATAACTGTTCTTTCAGACTATCTCCCTATTCATATCAACATTAAAACTACCGATAATTAATTATAATGTCGTTTTACACACATTAAAATACTTATCTCATGAATGATAGACTGATTAACTCATTTGAAAAACACCACTATGTTTTTCTATTAAACCTACAATGTAACCTTCATTCGGTTCATAAAGGCAACTGTGCCTAAATATCAGGTAAATTGGATTATTACACTTTGAATTATATGTCGCCCCTCCTTCTGTTACAAAACTTAATATTTCTGGTCAGTGACTCTAAGGCGAGATATTTAATTTAATGCACTCGAAGACTAAAAAATGCTAAACGGTACAAAGTGACCAGATTCAAGATTTGAGAAAACTGGCGTTTTTTTTTTAAAATCACATCCCCCATGCTTTGCTAAGGACAAAACTAGACATTGAACGTATCATTTTGTAAGTGTCTTAGTTCTACTTAAAAACAAATAAATAAATAAATAATAAATATTAAATAAATAAATAAACGAATGATAAATAAATGATAGATAAATAAATAAATAAATAAATAAATAATAAATAAAATATGAAGCTCAAGGCGAGCTTTGTTAAACGAAAAATTCAGGATACTTTACATAAAAAAAAGACAAGAAAAAGATAAGATAAAGATCAGGTTATACCATGATAATAATTTACATTTCCATTCGTCAATTATTCCGTACAAGATGGCCTACACGCGTCTGGTATTAATGTTCCATTAAAGGTGACCTATTAGATATGGCGAGGCGATGAAGTTGCTGTACCCAACAAAGGCCAAAACAAACCGAACATAAGTCAGTGTTACTGAAAGCCATTGGCCTAAGATCCCTGGCAGGTGGGGTTCAGTTGGTGGATTGGGTGAATTATTCTGCTGATCTCTGTTATGTCCACGTGTATGATCATGAAACCATCGTAGAGACGTACCTTGTACTGGTGAATCGCTGGTCATCAAAGGTGTAGATTACGTTTCACGGACGTTATATACGTGAATTGGGTATTATTACTATCATATGTACTTTATCATTATATTATTATTATTAAAATGTTAGCATCTGGTGCGTTGGAAGAATAAATAATACATGTAGATTGGCACTTTCAATGTGAAAGAGTTTCAGTTTTGAGGATACCCCTACACGGATCTACATAATAATAATTTAATTAACAAACCTCCGTCGGTAAGTGACGACCATGGTGGCTGTATCCGTCCTGATTGTCCACTCAGCTGGGGCAGCGTCGCCTTTGGCTGTAGAGACGCTATACCGATGCGCAAATGGCAGTCTCTCCCGCAAAGGTCGAATCTGTGGGTCTGTAGGAGTAGGAGCGCTCCTTGCATTCTGCGTGCACTTGTTTCTATTGCATTCCCGACTTGAGTCAGGGTGCTCATCTATCTTGAGAGAACAGCTACAAGGTTTTCCCAGGACTCAGTGTCAATAGCCTTTATATCTCTTTGGTCCTGCTGTAAAGCGCTTCGAGCCCTCCAGGTTTGAGGCGCGATATAAATGCCCTTTATTATTATTATATCTCTCTCTTAATGATGTTTTTGTAGTGCAGCTTGGGGCGGCCAATCTTTCGTTTCCCGTACAACAGCTCTCTATAGAGGATGATGTCTTTGGGGATTCTTCCAGCCTCTGTGCGAAGTCTGCTCTGTTAAAGCAGGGTGCACATACTGGGGAGTCCAGCGCGAGACAGGACTTCTTCGTTGGTAAATTTGTCGTGCCAAATTATGCCTAGTATGCAACGAAGACATCTAAGATGGACATCGATATATGTATATACGGCTTATACATCCAATATAAGTCTGCTGTCCTCTCAACGTTATTCAGTGGTAGCTTAGGAGCGATAAGTCTGCTTGAACAGGACAAAGTAACAAAACTCTGCTGATGGTTATAGAGCGCTACATCAGGGATGGGCTAACAGGCAGACAGACAGGAAGACAGACAGATAGATAAACAGACAGACAAATAAGTATACAGGCAGGCAGGGAGACAGACAGACAGACAGGTAGGTAGACAGAAAGACAGAAAGATAGACAGGCGGATGATTGGGAGCTAAGATGGAAGGAATTTTTCAATTAATTGTATTAACCTTCAAGCTTCAATTTGATCAGTGGGGAGGATGATGCACAATGTTCACATACATGTTCTTGAAAAATTATGTTTTTGCTCTCGTTTTTTTGTGGTGATATGATCCTGATGTCACAAGGACTCGCTATACTGTACTGATATTAAATGTCACATATTCACAGCTCAAGGTTGATGACGTATGACGATTTGTGATTTTCAAGGAAATATAATTACGATTACGGTCTTGGTAAACCTTCCAACCTCCTGACAGTGGTTATCTCGGAAAATATAGGTAAGCTACAAACGAGCTGCTTCTTAACACCCCCTCCCCATCTAAAAAAAAAACAAAAAAAAAAAACGCCGCACTCAGATGTCTTGGAAAGACAATAAACAGCATAGTCGTAATGAAAATGTTCACAAGAAGATCGAGGTTGAACCGGTTATCAATTTCTACAAAGCCTCGAAGATTTAACTGGTTATGGCATAGGGGCGTTTGCCTGCTGAGCAGTTATCAGAGAAAAGCTCCAATAATAAGGAGGCCAGGCTTGAGGAATGGAAAGTGGTCAAAAGAAAGTGAATGGAGGGAGTGAAGAAGTATTGAGAACTGAGAAGAAACCAATCGTATTTCATCCAAACTATACAACTAGTCCAAGAAAGACAATTTTAAGTTGCATCTTCCTTGATGTTAAGCAGACTTACAGGAGGGACAAAACAAAACAAATTGATAGTCACAGATCCAAGTGTCAACACCTATGGTGAGATAGTAAACCACTTCTGCATTGACACTGTCGAATTTCTGATGCATTTCTATCTTTTGAAATGCAACGCAATCACAGTGGGTGGTCTTCTGGGCCACTCCGAAGTTTGCACCAATAATTATAGTAGAACCAGGATTTCAGGAAAACCCCAACGTGGAAGTTCATTAGGCGTTTTCCTTCGTCATTAAATTATTAACACTACTCACTACTGTTATTATTTGGAAGGCTTCTAGGTTCAATAGGCTCACAGCGAAGAGTTTTAATCATAAATTGCCTATCCACTGTAACATAGACAAACAAAGAAGTAAGGCAAACTTGCGGCCGAGGCAAGGCCAAGGTCATGGGTCAATGGGATTTCCCCGAATATTGGTGAACTCTATTACTATTAGTGTCCAAATAGTGGGCAGCGGATTGGAGACAGATACACCATGTTTCCGCGGGTTGACAACGTTTTGAGTGAGCTGCTTTCAATCTGCCGAAAGATTTGAGTCGCGATGCTTAGCGAATGATGTCGTATTTTTGTTAACACTTTAAAACTTGTTCACATAATTTCAGTTATGCTTTTATGTGGCACTGGCAGGCTTTCTTGACCAAAAAATGGCTGCCCAAAACAAGATTCGGAAAAAAAATTCGTTTCGTTTATGAAAATGTAAATGCCAAAGACTATATGCTTTTTTTTTATTAATATTTGATAGACTGCGACAGGATGATGGATCTGTCTAATTAATTGATAAATTTCTCGTTGGTGTGGGCGCTGTAATAAAATTAATGATGGTGCATGCCGATGACAAATTCATGGACTCTCTTATCGCGATATGTCAACTTGGGTCAGGTTCAGTCTGTGCGTCACGAGTAGAGACTTGATTTTCTAGACTCGATTTTCTATCACTGGTAGTCTTAATATGTTTGTATCTTTGCAAGGGCTAAGAAGAGTCGTCATCCTAGGATTTCCAACGTATACGTGAGGCAATATAGCTGACAGATCCTTTATCCTTTGTGGTTATGAATAACAAAGATCTCAATGTGACTGTTATCAAATTATGGGAAGAACAACTATCAATAATTCATTACATCATTTATATTAATAATTACTATCTTGTGGCTACTTTACCATAATACAGAATTTGTGTACCTATTTCACGATGGATGCTACTTGTGAAAGTAGGAGTCAGATGTGTTATACCATTTTGTGCCAGAGCTCATCTCCAAGCTCTGTATCGTAGACGAGGTGGCTGCGTACAAACACTTTCATCAACAATGGAAACTCAATTCTTTCACACGTGAGCTGTCGGTGGGTCATTCTTGGGGCAGGGGAGCGAACAAGTAAAATATTAAGTCATCCGATAATATTCATCTTGGGTTGTGTCCCTTGACTCTGTGACATTTTGAAGTACATGATTGTGTTATTATGCGGATATTAATAATTACATGTATTCTTCATTCAATCAAAAAAGTTTCTTTTTCAGTTTCCTAACATTTCACCATCAACTTCTGTTCCAGAATTTCCTTCTTGTGAACAGATAAAAAGACTACCTATGCATGCATGTCATATGTTAACCTGTTTGCAAACTGTTGGTGGCATGAAAGGAATTATTTTAACATCATGAGACATTAGCACCACAGTTACAGACATAAATCAAACTTTTTAAAAAAATTGTAGAATCAGAGAAATGAATTTAAATAAATTACTCATAGCTGTGCACTGCAGCCTTTTCAAATATTTATTTACCTAATAAATATCTTCAGGCCAAGCAAGCACAAAACCTTTTCCTTTCAATACAAGATAAGAAAAGTTCATCTTCTAGGTTTTTCCGTGGATGTATAGAAGTCGGCATTTATTGGGCAATTACACCAACGAAGTTGAAAAACAATATGAAGAATTTTGAATTGAGTTAATAAAATGAATCAATAACGTTAGCCAAATTTTCGAGCCCACTTGGCTCAACAGTTTATCTCTTTTATCAATTTATCCAAATGCAAGCAGATAAATTCCAAACAGTATTTGTCCAGCAAAATCTGCTTTGGGCCATTCTCTTTACTTGAGCCTACATCTGTCCTGCTGTCTTTAATTTCTTCTTCAAATACATAGACATCTTTGGGTTTAATAGCACATCAGCACAATCATAGCTATATTATATTGCCTCTAGTACAGTTGAGTATGATTCCAACTTAATGAGGTAAATCAAAAGACATTTATAATGTGAATTATCAAAGAGTGTACAAAGGAAAATCTACCAAAAAGCACATATAAACATTGAGTTTGCCATTGCTATGCATATGTTCACAATGTTCCTAATAGTAATATGTTTCTGTTGATAACTTAAACTGTTTAATAGAGGAATATTCCACACAAGGAGCTTAGGATGCTTTTGTGGCCTTGTTTTCTTAAAGAGATCCTTCATAAACAGACCAGACAACTGTTTTACCCTGACCCTTTGGGTGTCTCTAGATACCACATGCTATTATTAGAGTAAGACTGGTACAGTGAAATAGTGTAGTGTTATGGACAGAATGTGATACCAGAACTTTTATGACATATTTGAACAAAATAGAAAGAACCACTGTTGGACCAGGTGGGCCACCTGATACTTCAAGAACTGTGCAAAGTTTATCCTGAGTGTTTTTTTATTTAGGTAATTGGGCTGTAGGATCTGTTTAAGACAGTTTTTCGCTACATTCTCTGATCTAATGTAGACACGAATGCAATCTGATTTGATGTCCCAATTATGTTGCACTGTCCCAGCAAGAAATTTCAAGTCTCTATTCAAACAAGTGAATTTTACATAAACTATAATTCTATCTGACCTACCACCCTATTGGGAAAAAAAAAAAAAAATCTTTCAGATTAAGCATGTAAATAAACAGTGTGCTGTTATTCTGATTTGACACATTTGTCCCACAGCCAGTCAAAATGGGTCATATGTCAGTTTTCCACCAAAATGGGTTCTTGTTGTCAATTAAAACCTTAATTCATCCACTTTCATATGATGACAACATTTTTCACTGTACTCCGAGATATTGCAAACTGAAGATACAGGTGTTCCCCTCAGCACCACTAAAATCAGGAAAATAATTGGGGGGGAAATGAACACTTCTGCACATAAATCTAAATAAGCCTACAACATCTTGATGTACATGTACTTATAATCTGTCAGTGAGAGTAATAGTTTCTTATTCAGAGATGAATGTTCTTTCAATTGCTGCAATATAGAACACTGATACATGTATTCATGTGGCACATATCACTGCCATCACACTCAACTCCCAATTACTCTGTTCAAGTCCAGCAACTTACAACTCATTCTAACTGGCCACCACACATACATGTAGGTATGTCACACAATTGAGTGGGCTGTGTGAAGGGAAAGTCTGGTGTCAGATTTGTCACATGGAAAATTAGTGGCGTCAGTGGAAAATAAAATGAGAGTTTTTATTAATTTTAACTTTGGCACAATTTTTTTTTTACAGTTACAACTTGTCTGTGCCAAGATAGTTCAAATTAACTTAATTATTAATAAAATCCAATTCTCTCAATGAACCCCCCCCCGCCCCCCTCCTTCACCCCTCTAACATCCAACCCGTCACACGATACATCTTGTTTGTGTGTGTTAATTCAACAAGTTTTTCACATATACCACAACATAACAACAGCACAGTGCTGGATTAAGATACAAGATTAAAGAAACTATTCATGACATGATGAACAAAAAAACAGATTTATTATTTGAGTCAAAATGTACAATTGTAGCTCATACCCACAAAATACTGTATCATTCATCTTAAAAACAAAGTTCAGAAGGTAACCCATAACCTGTCAAAGAATTATATTTTTATATAATAAAATCTGACTTTTGCATCCAACACACATGAGCAAACACACTAGAAATCATTAGATATCAACATGGGTGCTAACTATTTCTTGATTTCTATAAATGCCTGAATTAAGATAATCCCCTTCTAACCATTTTCATCTTTTGATAAAGTCAAACAAACACCAGTGTAGTTCTAACAATTATGCTGTCCCACATTTGTTCCAACAGCCTCTATATAAGCAACACATTGTACATTGAAAACTTTACTTTGTATATTAAAAGAATGAACAAATTCCTCTCACTTATGAGTGGAAAAGTGTCCTGTTTCTATTACCCCTATTTTGTCTACATGTTCATATAGTCTTTCTAGAGCTTGCTGAACAAAAAGAATAAAAACAATTCATGTATAAAAAAAAAAAATGGCAACAGCAAAATGGAGAGCAATGTAACTTAACAGACTTAACAAATGCCCACAGCATGGTACAATTTATACACACAGAAAAAATGTACAAATATGCTGAATCTTGCTTTGAATAACATCTTCAATACCCATTATAACCTAAGTCATAGATCCAAGCACATTTAACAAACTCCAAAGAGCCTTTAGAATGCCTCATATTACTTTATGATTAATTTTCTTTGAAAAATCAAGTTAATTTCTGTGAAATTTACCTATGCATTCATTCACACTGCTATTTGAGTTTCAGTCCACAGCTTTCAGATATGCACATTGCCACTTTATATCTACAGACTGCCAACTGCACAACGGTTACTCACTTAACCATTCTTCCATGCTGTTTCCATAAATTACTTATGAGTAAGAGAATTGAAACATAAGAACCAAGCACCTGCTATACAGACAAGAAACCATCATCCCTATTAAAAATGAGTGCATCTAAATCCAAAGGATTCCATGTATGTGAAAGTGATGTCATTTTTAATTTGGGAAAAAAAAAAAAAAAAGGTGCAAAACAATTTGTAGAAACAATTAGAAAGATCACCAGTTTTCATGGAACAGTGCCCTGGATATTTGCGAATAACACAAAAAAACTTGCTGTGAGACCAGCATTCAGACTGCTGATATTCACAGAAAAGAAGCATCTCCAGTTTCCATTTCTGATTTAAAATACCCAAAATCAAAACAAACATCACATTGTTAACAATAAAATATTTGCCGAAGTGGCTTAAAACATTATTTTCTGTTGGAACACTTGCAAGTGGAAGTTTGTCATGTCAGTTTTTTTTCTTTAACTATTTCCTAGCAGAAGAAATATAATGAACATGAAAAAAACTTCATAGTACAATATGCAGCACAATAACAAATGCAAAAAACTTTTCATCCTTACTTAAGTTAGGCAGTATTCACACACTGATGACAAATACTAGGGGAAAAAAAATAATATTACAAGAGAGCTTTTTGTCCAACAACTGTCTATCTTTTAGTTCATTTCTATAAATGGGCCTTTCAGTCCCTTATGGGATTATCTCAGCCCGACTTGTGTAATCATGCCAGATCGCAGCACTGGATGGCTGCCTCATTGTCTGGTGAACAAATATACTTCTCCTAAATGCCATCATCAGGACTTTCTGTCAAATCTCACACATTATGTGATAGACTTTCATACATAGACCAAGCACAGATTCTGATAGCATTTGCACTCATATGCACCAGTTTCTTCTCCTTCTAGTAATGATTTTCCTGATTATTTCTACTGAGGAGATAAATATCTCTGCATTTTTTTAGTTATTGGCTATCAGACATTTGTAACTCTAGCAAAACTGCAGTTGTAGAATGCTGGTCAGCTGTTACAATGACATAGATTCAAGACCTTACTTTCACCAATATCAAACAAAATGACATGACTCAATGTCATTTTACGAAAAATGTCTTAAAATTAAGATGACTGTCCACCGGCAACTAATCAAATACACCAAAAAAGTTGAAAAACAATATGAAAAATTTAGAATTGAGCTAATAAAATGAATTAATAACGCTAGACAAATTTTCGAGTCGTATATTTCATCACTATCAAACAAAATGACATACATTCAAGGTCATAAATTTCATTACTATCAAACAAAATGACATGACTCAAGATTATTTCATCATCGTCAAAGTGACATAGCTCAAGACCATAGATTCCACCGCTATCCAACAAAATGACAGACTGTAGATTCAAGATCATAGATTTCATATTATCAAACAAAATGAAATAGATTCAAGATGTTAGATTTCATCACCATCAAACAAAATGACACAACTCAAAGAGTATAGATGTTATCATTGTCAAACAAAATGACATGACTCAAGAGCATAGATTTCATCACTATCAATCAGGATGACATGACCCAAGATCATAGATATCGGCACCATCAAACAAAGTGACATGAAGCAAGATCACAGACATTCGTACGGTACTATCAAACACAATGAGATGATTCTGGATAAAAAATCTCAGCACTATCAAACATGGTGACACAACTCACAATTTCTTCAGTACTATCAAACAAGGAGTCACGACTTTGGATCATAGATCTCAGTGCTATCAAATAAAGTTAGTTGATTCGATATCCTACAGTCACTATCAAACATTCTTGCTCCACTGCATCATCCATTCCTCATGCAGCAAAATAACAGCACAGTGTCCTATAACCCGTTTATTTGATTTATTGTGAATTCATTTTCGCCCTTTCTTCTTCTGCGGTTTTGATGTCTGTTGCTGCTGCTGCTGTTGTTGTTGCTGTGACAGACTGGACGACTGCGACCCCTGGCGGGCCTTCAGCTTAGGTATCATCTCCGTCAGATACATCAGGAGTGACATGCCTGCGGGCACCAATAAACAGTGAAGAGTTTAACAACGAGAGATGTGCCAAATAAATGAACCCAAATTAATTAATCCTTAGACTGCCAGATTCTTCCCAGATCACCTGTGACCTGGTATTACCTGTTCTTGATGTCAGCTGTAGTTCTGCTGTCACTATTTTATTGCAGTGACATTCTTTGATAAAGCAATGAAGAGCATGCACTCTACATAGTATAACATAGTATGATTTCAATGATCTGGAAGCGTTAGCATTAGTTGTGTTAGAGCCTTTTGTGAGGTGAAAATAAAGTGTTTGACATGATGGACAAAGACAGTGATGAATCCACTGCACTAGATGATGATGATGTTGACGACAATTTAATGCCGTATAGGTAAAGATTTAGGTGAAGATTTAGTTCCCATGATGAGGAAAGCATTGAAAGATTAATATTTTTTTTTTCCCCTGATGAAAAACCAAGTATATCTGAAGATTTGGCTAGTAACACTAAACTATTCAATTTCTACTACATCAAGTTCTTCACTTTGTTATTTGTTTCTATTTATATTTATTTGACTACTTGCTGGTGGAAAGTCATCTTAGATTTTAAAACATTTTC
This sequence comes from Peronia peronii, assembly GCA_039654565.1. Classification (NCBI taxonomy): domain Eukaryota; kingdom Metazoa; phylum Mollusca; class Gastropoda; order Systellommatophora; family Onchidiidae; genus Peronia; species Peronia peronii. Next base: position 12,249 of record JBCEWB010612178.1, read on the forward strand.
ATAAAATGGGGAGAGCATTGAAAGTGATTATGACCAGTCCAGTATGTGTATTAGATCTAGAGTTAGATCTAATTAGTGTGGTGGTTTTACTAATGGGAGAAAAAAGGAGCATGGTTGTCAGGGTAAACAAACTTAAGGGCATCAAAAACAAGTACCTATTGGAGATCAACCTGATAGGGAAGAAGAATGAAATTGTCGAACCATTTTGCTTTATTTCTCTGTTAAACAGAATTGAGAATAGAAATATACCTAAAGATAAGAAATGTATTCTATTTGTTTGTAATACCACCACGAAATAGCTCAGTTACACCAGAAATTACTTAGGCAGGAGAAAGCAGTCTGGTAAAAATTATTTGGTATCAAAAATTATTTGGTATGAAACATTACTGTTTCTAGCTATTTAAGTTACATGAGACACAAAATATTTAATTACATCTAGTTTATGTGGAATAATAATATATTACTGTTGCAACATGGCAAAAGCAAAAAAACAGCAAACACGAAAGTGAAAAATGAGGATTCATTTAATTTCAAATTTATTCTGTTTCAATTCAATATCATGGTGCCTTCAAAGTAACAATAATGATTACAGTAAATCTGTGTGGCCCTATTGCTGGTAGACAATGGCAATACCATACTCACGGTTGGGAAACTGTGACAGCGCTGGAGTGCCATCGGTATTTCTGAGTTGTACTCGCACACGACCTCTAAATCTTGTGTCTTTTGGATCACGTTCACGGGGGTAGACCTTATTCTGTGATTTAAAATACAAACAACTTTTTTAAAAAACCACTTATTGTAGTAAATTCTCCAGTTTGCTGAACTTCAATGTTATTTCTATCATATCACTGATGGTCCCATTATTTAGACTGTTGTTTAATTTTTGACTAAAAATGAGAATGAATCACTTTTCAAGGGATCAAATCTGGGAAAAAAAAACAAAAAAACTGAAGAATATTTCACTGTGCAAAGAAACACAAGATATGTGATTGTGTACAAATTGTGTAATTTGTGTACAAATTTCATGAGACCACAAAAGGATGCTTATAAAACAAAAATAGATCTAAAATTTTCCTTGTCAGAGACCTAATCAAAATATGCTTAATCGGAACCAAAGAAAACATTTACAAACTACTATGAAGAATCTATGATGGGTTTATCAATTTCACAGAACCTCAGATTTCATACCTATTAAATTAGGGTAATGATCCACGAAAATGTACATTATGATTTTTTAATTATTTGAGAACAAAAACATGATGCTTTTACACAAAAGACATCTGATCTAATTTTAATGACTCTTTTTTTCTATCACAGGGAATAAGAGCCATGACATGATTGTGTATAGTGACAGGCTATATATGTTTGATAAACATTTTCTTTCATCAGTAGACATGTGCAATATGATTATTCTCCTCTTGAAAGATTTTGGTGTATCTTGCTATTCACTTCATTTTTACTCACCTCAACTCCTAAAGTGAATCCAGCTGCTGCACAAATATCTCTAATTTCTGCACAAACTGGGTTTTCAATAGCCTGAAATATTCACACGGGGTACTGTTATTTGTGCATTTTAATCAAACTTTTAACTGTGAACATTGCAAAACTCTTAAATGTCAAACTGCCATTAAACCGACTGTTCTCTCAAGTTCTTAAGAATGATTTACAGATAAAAAAAATTCTCCAAGATAACAATTCATAAGGGATCAATAATACCAAAATGTACAATTTTGAAACATCAGTTTTTTTGTTGACTCACGTCTCAGGTCTAATATTCCATAAAACTGAATTTCAAACACAGTTCAAATATTTAAAGATTATGACCCAAATTCATAGAATTCATGTTATTAAAAGAATGGCATCTTGAGAGAAACTGTTATCTTATTTCCAAAGATCAAGCCAGAGTTGAGAAAGAGATTGATTTATGGATGAATATAAGTTTCAACATACTAATCTAATTTCTAGAACAAATAAATGATGACATACATAAGGAAACTGATCTGTACAGCTGCACAGTATTGAAACATGAATTCACAGAATCTGGGGCACAATGAGAGCCCTTCCTGAGTCCACCGGAAGTACTGGGATTGCTTTAAAACCGATAAATTTTCTATAGATTACATATATAAATGAGAAAAAGCAGATTTCCAAACCAATCGAACCTATTGCATTCAGAACAGTTGTAGATGAGGGAATTGGATAAGTATAGAAGAACTGAGAACATCCATATCATTGAGAGTGAATTAAATAATGAAAAATCCATTATACAAACAGATAAAACAACCACCTTTTCTTTTGGAACTTTTCTTCCCTCTTTAACTGTCTTTTTACTATTCAAGTATGCTGGATATATGCAGATCCATCTGAAAAGAATAAAAAAAAAATTATGCACAATGTATCATACTTTTTATAAAACTTTGGGAGAATACTTAATCAACAAACAATGAATCACTTGCAAAAAGAATCTAGAACGTGTGAAAGACGAACGACAGTGAAAAGAAGTATACAAAGAGACAAAAGTAAAATTTCCTAGGCAAGAAATAAAAATAACTGGTTTCAAAACTGTGAATTTCTGACTGGGTTAAATTTCTGATTTTAAAACTTTCATTTTTTGATCTGCTGATGGTGACGAAAAAAATAACCATAAATATTATTTCATAAAAAAACACTGTAAAGATATTCATTGTACCAGAGTAAGGATAAAGTAGAAAAAAGAGAAAAACAATGGATCTAGAAACTGTACTGCCATAACATTCATTTTACATCTGCACAGAATAAGCTATATTTAGATTATAATTTATTTGGGAACAACTTTGTTCTGGCAAACCAGAACCAAAAATCTATTGAATCTCCACTTTCAATCTGGATAAAGCTCACGATGTTAAGCTGAATTAGCAGGAAGCCTAGACGGATGACAATGGTTTGAATCATGCATGAAATAAGGCATACACAATCACATTTGAGCATGTAATGCTCCTTATGGTCATTCATTCCTTCAAGGTTGTGGCCTGCTTTACATTTTTATTTAGGACCATAAAAATCATCCTCCCAAAAATTCCCCCTGACAAACTTAGCTAAACAGAAGGACATACAGAAACTTTTCCTGAGGGAATGATTCACGGTGATCTAGCAACATAACTACTGATGTAATTTTCAATATAGATTCCAACAAAACTTCAAAAGTGTGATAAAATGCTAATCTGAGAACCAAATTTGCATATATCTGCATAAACTATGTCAGTTCAATGTTATGTTTATTTTATCGGAGTCCATGTCTCTCTTTCTTATCTAGTTAAATACTTGAACTAATCTTTAATGCAGATTCCATTGAGACCTTCAAAGTATGACAACATGCCAATTAGATGGTCAAATTTGCATATATTTGCATAAATTATCACCGATTTCATTACTGCATGAATGCTACAAAATATTATCTAGGTAAACTCATCAAATCTTGCATGTTGATGTATGTAATTTTCAAGACAGAAATCTTACCTTCCAGCTTCCTCTCTTCACTCCCAAAAGTATGATAAAACATTAATTAAAGGGTTAACTATGAATTTATTTGCATAAATTATCATCTATCAACATCATGTGTAGGCCTGTGGCTATGTTTTCACTTTGGTTCTAAGGTCTAAGGAGGTCTGGCATAAATCATGCTCAATCACTGAAATGTTATCATGTGACTTCTGGTGAAAAGAAATACTTCTAATTTTGAATAAACTGTCGGCATTATACTAGATCTATGCCTAAATCAGTGTTACATCCATGCCAGTTGAAAACATTTGAAGATGCCTCGAAATATTATTGGAAATAAAAAAACTGTTGACTGAATAGTCCCAGCATCTTCACAGGCCCATTAAAAAAAAAAAAAAAATTGTTTCAATTAGCCAACGCACGTATACATATTACTGACCAAAATGTGTGTACATGGTAGCCTAGTCTAACTGTCATAGTAGATCTACACTAGATCTGGATCTACTTTTTATAGATCTAGTCGCAAAAAAGTTACCCTGCACCCTTCACAGTCTGTCATCTCTCATCAAACTACATTAAGCTCTCGTTTATTGAAACGGGAAAGAAATTAGAAAATCCTACTTCAGTCAGACTGTATTGCTGTTGTTTAAAAGTTTTTCACATTCTTTTTGGGGGGATTTAAATTATGTGCCGATCGGGGAAACAAATTTCGGCATCGGAAACAAGTAGATGTAGATCTAGAAATTAATTAGTCCTTTCTAGATCTACATACCACATGATGATTGCCTCCTCAGGACAAGATGAAAAAGGGGCAAATTTTCAATTTTTGCAAGTTTATGAACTGATTAATACTTAAAAGATCTGAATAGGCTAAAAGTTCTGCATAAAAGTAAACAAAATATGCCGCTCGCGAATCGGAATATTGTTTCGGCTCCGATAGTCCACTTGTCTGTGTTTATTGTGGGTGATTCATTCTTGTGCCAAAAAAAAAAAAAGGGAACACAGGTTGGTTCGTGTGCACTTGTAGTGAGGTTTCACCCAAATTTTGGTCAACAGTGGTGTTCATTTTACGCCGAACGTACCTGATCTTTCATTCATTTAAGTATTTTATGCATTCTATCAATCAGCTTGATTAAAAAAAATATACTAGACCATAATCATAGCCCCTAAAACGATGTTTGTACCCCTCGATAATAACAAAGGGGATATAGATATCCTTGAAAAGTGAACTCTTCTACCATTACTACGTCACTAGTAAGAGAATCTATCAATGAGAGACCCGCTGTTAATCACGTGACTCGCGTCACACCGTAGCAGTTCCAGCTGGCAGCGCGAATCCAAAGCGCAATGGTCCCCACTTCAAGACATCGATTTTTGAAGAGAGTGACTATGTTTTGTAAATGTATATGGTGAAACACGGGGATAAAATGTAACAAAACAGTGAACATTAAAAAGAAGACATGTTGGAAGATTTACCAGTGATAAGATGAAATGCGTAGTATCAATAGTCTTCAAACACAGTTGCATTAAAGTGAAAACAGCTTTTATTCACAGATCTATATGGCACAGGGAATCCTTTTGACCACCGAAAAAACGGGAAACCTCTCTTCTCATTGGATGCCAAATTTAATCCTGATACGTCAAAAAATGACGCTGTAGCTCAATTTAGAAGGGAACCACCATCGGCCGAATTCGGTCCATAAACTGCGCCCGGGCAGCCTTAACGACAAGGCAGATTTTTGTCTTGCCCCGCGGGCAACTGATTGGCATTGATAAATTAAATAGCGATATGGATATGATTGCTAATGAGTAATGTCCATTTGCACGGACAAAATGATGTAGATTAATTACTGTCAATATGATTATGACTGTGTTGGCGTTGTCAGAGTGTTTCAAATGACTAATAAACTTTTTTGGTTAATTATTTATTGGTGTTGTGTTGTTTAGTTTAGCATGTGACAATGTGATGTGACCAAGATGACAGTTACTCAATAAATTGACTCTAAGTAGATCTACTACACATAAATGGCATAGATCTAGCAGTATCGTAATGCCTCACTATTACGCATGATGAGCAAAAAGAAAAAAAAAGAAAAAGAACATACCAATAGGCCTACATGCAGAATGTCCGTTCTCTCCCCCCCCTTCCCACCCCACCTCCAAGCGCTAAAAAAAATGAACTAAACAACTGCAATCATGCCCCTAGATAATTGGAAGGCCGTACTCGATATATTTTC
>JBCEWB010612288.1:0-17961 GCA_039654565.1 Peronia peronii
CTAAATACAGTTGTCTTGTTTTTTGTTTAAAAAAAAAAATCGTTATTGTAAGTGAAAAGTTTGTCGGCGCCCCCCCCCCCCCCTTTTTTTTTTTCCTGGCTTTTTTCTGAGGTCTGTATATTACTAGGCTTTTTTGTCACATTTTTTTGTTCTCTACATATTGTTTGAATATTTTTTTTCGGACTTCTTTTTTTCAAAATTTTATTTGAATTTTTTCTGGACTTTTTTTCTAAGTGTTATTTGGTCTTTTCCCCTGGCCTTTTCTAAGTGTTACATGTATTGGGCTTTTTATCTAACCCCCTTTTTTTTTCTAAGTATTGTTAGGCTTTTTTCTCGCCTTTTAAAAAAGTATTATTTATCTTTAAATAACAATTTTCACCTGGCAACCCTGGTTTCTAGCAGCAGAATTAACGTGAGTTTGGCGTAGGAATGACGCAGGAGTGAACATAAAGGGGCTTCAGTAGTGGCTGGGGCTAACCGCGTACTGCATTCGTCTGTGTAATATCGAGCCCAAGCCAGAAAGAGGGGAGGGGGGGGGGGGAGGGTTTAAACTGCTTGTTTAGCTGATCCTTGTTTACCTGTTCCGACCTATGGAGAGCAGCCTGTCCGAATGCTGGAGATAAAACACCTGATCACCTGAGGAGGCAGCAGGAAAGAGCAATGTTTTTGCTATGCATTCTGTTCATTTACTTCCATTTTGTTCAGTCTGCATAACCATTTTACTGGTTTGAGGGGAGACGGGAAGACCAGGTAGTCGTATATTCGGCAGATTAATCTTGTCCGCTCATGTCAGTTTTATAAACATTGCTTAGAAGAGGAGAGGGTAGAACAGTAAGTTAGGAGTGGGGAAGAGGGCTGGGGGAGGGGGGGAGGGGGAGAAAGAAAATGAAGTTAGGAGGTGGGGAGCGAAAGAAAGATGGAAAAGAGAAAAAGTAGGGGAAAGGGAAATACAGAAAGAAAAAATAAATGGGGATGAACGTGTATAATATCTACTATATAATATATGAAGTAAATGGGGATGAACGTGTATATCTACAATATAATATATGAAGTATACATCGAAAGTAATAAGTCCCACTCGTTTTTCCTATGTGTATAGCGAGAGAACAAGAAGTGGTATGGAAATGGAAACTGAGAGCGAAAGGCAGAGAGTGAAAGATCAAGAGGGAACTTGGATAAAAGTACTTTGAGAGAAATTGAGAGGCAATGAAAGGAAAAAGAATGAAAAGAGAGAAATTAGATCCTGACATGTTGAACTGATTTGCCTATTTCAAAACACTGACGAGGTAAAAGCCATGAAATAGCTGTCGATCCCATGCTGACCAAGGTGCAGTTCGACTGCAGCCCGAACTGTCATCGTCATAGATCGATCTGTAGAAAAATTCTGCTCGAGAATATCTGTTCTTGATTTGTTTTCTTTCTCTGTCAGTCTGTCTGTCCGTCTGTCAGTCTGTCTGTCCGTCTGTCAGTCTGTCTGTCTGTCTGTCTGTCTGTCTGTCTGTCTGTCTGTGCCTCTCTCTCTCTCTTTCACTTTTTCTCTTTCAAGCCTTTCATTTATTTAATCCTGTTCTCTTGAATTTTCCTTCCTTTCACGTTTCATTCTCGTCATTTTTTCATAAACATTCTTTCGCTCTGTCTATTCCCTCTCGCTTTCCTTTTCTATATTTCGCCATTCTTCTACGAGCGTACCGTTTATAGACAGGAAGCCTTGGCAGGCACTTTGTGTTCATTCAGACAGATAATCAAAGAGAAAGCGAAAATGAGTGAGTTCTGCTTCGTCCATGCACATGCCGGTCCACCTTTGTAGGTCCATCCATGTAGTAGTAGTTGTTGTTGTTGTTAATAATAGTCAGTGTGAGATTTGGCATTTGAATCCATGGTCTGTGCTTTGAAGACATAGAGAAAGAGGTTCCACGGTACGTTTTTTTTTCTCCGAATATTATATCGATAGGTATTTTTTTTTTTTTTTAAAGAAAAAAAAAGCGGTATAATAATACTTGAAATAAAGAGGACTGAGGTGTGTCCTTGATCATGCTTTCATGATATATTTATGGATTGAAAGAAGTTTTGCACAGTTCATGTCACTTTAAAATAATAATAATGATAGTATCAGAAATAATATGATAAAAGATTGCCAAAGAAAACAGTACAATTAATAGATTGTGGAGATAATACTGAGGATAGAGAAACAGGTTTCTGACAGTTTTTGTATGAAAAATTATGATAGCAAGGTGGCGTGGTAGAAAATAGCGGAAGATATTGGTGGAACAGTGGTCTCAGCTACAGTTTCGTATCACGTTGGTATAGAAGAATGATTGTATAACGACAAGTCGCTGTGTTATAAGAGGATCGAATATCAGGATGCATAAGAGCTAATGTCATTGTGTTAGGGAGACTGATTTGCTGGATGAGGCTGTTGTTGTGGGAGACGGTGATACAGTGTGATGTAATATAAAGGCACAGCTACAATTTTCTATCACATTAGAACACAATATATGACAAGGAGAATCATTGATAGAATAGAAAACTGCAGCAAAACTTGAATAATAATTAAGTCACAGATGTAGGATATTAGGACACAACTAGTTTCCTGTCCCGTCATTACAAAAAAAAAAAAAAATGAACACAAGGAGGCCATTATCATGGAAACAATTCCCCTCTGGTTCTCATAGAAAGAGTGATGAAAAGTGGAGCAGGATTGCCGTTCATCCTTTCAGCGCTCGATTAGAACAGTGATGCGTTAGCATGCGGGTTCCGAGAGCTTTCCTCTGTCAGGTGCCAATAGATGTTAGCGTCATGAGAGTAGATTGTGAATCACAGAGGTATAAGTGTATTACGAACCACTGAGGTATAAGTGTATTACTTTTACTTTGCTCACATTCTCAACAGTTTATGCGCCAACAGCAGGGTTTGCTACTGTGATGTATGACATGATAATCAACTGAAGAATTCCGGTAAATGCAGAATGGTGCAGAATCTCTAGTACGGGAAGAATGAAACCTTCTCGAAAGCCGAAGCAAAACAGGAATAACCATGCGTGTACACACAATCAGCAGCATAGAGACACACGCACACATAAAACATGGGACATAGCGTTGTCAAATAATAGTCCGGTACATAATTTTTATTGTTAGTATAACTTGTTTTCAATAATGGGCGAGCTATCTGTTAACCAAGCTAAAAACATCATATTAAAAAAAAAATTATGATAAACATGCCAAGGAAGCAATATTTTGTGGCATAAACAACAACAACAACAACAACAACAACAAAAGCAGTTATAAAAACTTTCCAGGCCGGGAGAGAAGCTGATTATAGTTCTAAAATGATTTACCCTACAACTTCCGTTGTTTGAGAAAGGCGGCGATGATGATAGTCCATCAGAGCCGGCAAATTAGCTGTGGTTTTTTTTTTGTGATCTATGAAGGCAGAGTATTACAAGAGATGAGGATAGAATCATTATGATGATGATCTCCATAAAATCCGTGACAAGGAAAAGAAACTTGATGCAAGCTGTGACTTCACAATAGAAAACAACAAGAACAAGAACAACAGCAATACCATCAGCAGCAATAGCAACAACAATAACAACAACAAAACAAAGAGATAAAAATGTTGAGGAACATTCGGTCGATGACATCAAAAAGATCATCTACCCAGAGCAGTAACACACAGTCCTTTCACATTTTTTCAAATCATTTTCATTGAAACCTTGTTCTTTACATGCACACTAAATGGTTTGGAATATATTCTCCTTATTCATATCCCTGATATTCAGACAAGTTAGTCAGTTGGTATTGACTGGACTGGTTACTATTGAAACATCACGAGCTGTATCTCTTTAATGTTGTTATCGATCCGACATCGTTCACGCTTGTATTCGTTTCGGTCCAGTGCCAAACACAGGACATGAGATGTAGGTCCTCCATAATTGCATTGGTTGAGAATCTATACAGCTTAGAATAATTCGATGTTAAAAAGCAACTTTCAGCATCAGGAAAAGGATGATTTAATTATTGTCAGATCTATTGGAAATTTCTGTTAAGAATCTCAGTCGTTGAATTTTTTAAATTAGTGCAAAATGCGGGGGGTGTCTCTGAGGTCTTGTCTAATAGGTTTGCCAGCACTGTTTGGCCTGTAGATTGCCTTAGTTTCTGGGGCAGTGGTTTTCTCAGTGTTTGGCTTGCAGGTGCATGATTTCTCGAGTGTGTGATCCATTTTTGGTATGTTCAATTGATAGATTTCCTCGGTGTTTGGTCGGCAGGTTTCCTTATTACTTGAGTTTGGTTTGTGTTTGGAGTTTATTGGCGTATTAGCACGATTTCGGCAACAGTGCTCCAAATGTGCAGATTTCTCTAGTAAGTTGTCTGCTGGGTTCTTTTTTGTCTGATCTATTAATACAGGGGGAAGTATTAAAGTTACGGGTTGCGCTTTTGGACTCACTTGTATTATTGGGTCCGAAAAATGAATATCACTTTCGGATTTGTAGTTTCTTAATATTCGGTTTTGGGAGTTTTTCAATATTTGGTGTGTAATTAATGCTGAAATGTTCACTTCGAAAATGTTGACATGTTGTGAATTAGTTTGTGTAGCTCACTACCTGTTGTTAAAGTGAAATGTCTTTTTCGTTTGTTTTTGAGTGAGTAAATAAATAAATAAATAAATGAGTAAATGAATAAATAAATAAATAAATTTATCTTAGCATTTTTAGTTTTGTGTATAAACTGTGATAAAGCAAGGTTTGCAGAAATATCAGGTATGTCACAATGACACCTTAATGATATTTTCAATGATATTTTCACTTTTATTTTCTGTCCACGGAAAGCGAGAGCAAAACATCTCTATGCTCAGCAGTGAACGTTTTATATTAGTACTATTATCGAGCACAGTGCCGAGTGTAAGGCGCGGACATACCCCCCAATTAACCGTGGAGTGGCAGTTTGGAAAGTAACCGTGGCATTTGTGCAAGTTATAGTGGCAATCGGCTGCCGGGCGAGCCAGCGCCCACCTATCCTCATACAGACCAAATATAAATATTTGACTTGCTGTCTGAGATGTTTACACGACTAACAGAAACAAGCAGCCTGGAGCTGGCACCCCTGACGCCTCACTGCCAGACTTTCTTTCTGGATTTCCCTCCCAAACCCAAGACAGGTCACCTATAGGAGAGACGGCCAATGAAAGAATTTGGAAAAATCTTCTGCCCCTTGATTCTTGTATCCTTCCCCCCCCCCCCCCCCCCCTCTCCCATGTTATTGTCGGATAAACGCTGGCGTTTGTAATGATAAGCTATCTCACTACTTTGTTCTTTCGTTAGAACGATCTTCAATCCAACTGTTTTTGTATTGAATGGGAGATCTTTGGGAGCTCGTTTTGACCAGCCCTATTTGTTTTACTTCCAGACACGAGGTGTTGAGAAGCGGTGGAAAGGAGACCAAAAAAAAAAAAAGATCAATTTTGTGCTCTTTGCTTGAAACATATTATGTCATGATTTTTTTTTTTAAAATCATGGTATAAGGAAACTGTTTCGAATGACGAGAAGTCAAGTGATTTTTTTCTCCTTTACGCTGCCAACTCAACACCTCCTGTGTCTGGCAAAGAGAAGTAATACAACTGGTCAAAACGATCTCCCACCAACAACGTAGTACAACGGTGTCATTTTTTTTTTTTTAATCATGATCTAGAAAGAACTTGTTTTTAAAGGAGGCTAAGTGAGGTGTGTCACTTTGTATTTGAGATGTATTTTGTATTTTACATGTTCTGTTATTCTTAGCTACCATGATCAGTGTTGTGTAGCCTAGTTTGTATATGCGGCCCTCCCTATATTTAGTGCAAAACGTCACTTTCACCCGGCTATATATTTCGTTTAACTGGCCATGTACGGCCATATAATTGGCCAACGCATTGCCTTAATCAAACCTCTCGTGAAATGCGTGCGTGATTGTGAATTACTGTAGTAATGATCTGTTCTGTCTCAGCATGGTCAATTAGTGTGGAATGTTTCCTCTACATGCATTAAAACTTCTGTCTGCGCCTCGATGGGAAGAGAGGCAGCGGAAAGTGGTACGATATTGGCTGCTGAAACGACGGGGTTTAATGCCAGTCTCAGCTCACGTTTAAGTTTAAGTAATGCCTGTTTTCTGGTAACCTTGGATAATCCAGTTACAATAATGATCACATTCGAGTGTCCTGGAAGTTATGTCTATTTGCTGAACAAGTTATGGAGAATGCATTTAGTTTTTGTATTCTGTTCAATATTGAACAAATTCTGTCGATAAGAAGAAGGGGAAAAAAGGAAGAAGATGAAAAGTAACTCATCTACAATGATACCAACCAACCACCCACCCACCCAACCAACCAATCAACCAACCAACCAACCAACCAACCAACCAACCAACCAGCCAACCAACCAACCAATCAACCAGCCAACCAACCAACCAACCACTCAACCAGCCAATCTACCAACCACCCACCCAATCAACCAACCAACCAACCAGCCAACCAATCAACCAACCAATCAACCAACCAGCTTAGTTAACCAGCCTACCTACGAACGAACCAACCAACCAACCAACCAACTAATCAACCAACCAACCAACCAACCAACCAACCAATCAGTCAATCAATCAATCAATCAATCAATCAATCAACCAACTAACCAATCATAAAACCAACCATCTAACCAATCAAACAACCAACCAACCAGCCAACCAACCAACCATACGACCAATCTACCAACTAGTTAATCAACCAACCAACCAATCAATCAACCAGCCAAGAAGTCACTCAACTAATCTACCAGCCTTACAGCTTATGAGGAAATTAATCAACCAACCAGCCAATCAGTCAATCAATGAGTCCAATCAAACACACAAAAACAACAAACAGCACCAAATAATATCATAGAAAAAAAAGAAAAAAAAAAGAACTCCAAATAATTCAGAGATTGGCTTTTATTTTCCAGGGAGAAACCGAAAACCCTGACCCAAATGAAAAAACGCTTGTACAGCAGTCAAGCGTCACAGAAACCGAATCCATCAAGAAAGGGAAATGAGATAGGATAGCTAAATCTAGTGGAACCACAAACCTCCAATCTACCAAAAGGTTACAACACAATGCCGAGCAGTAAAGCCTCCTACTCCCCATTCCCGTAGTTCCCCTCATTTTCATTCCCCTCCCCATCTCCTCCTCTCACATAGTACAATGTTGTAAATCGGGACAGAGCAGGAATGAATTTGGAATTGGGCATTCATAGAACAGAGATCTGAACCAGAATTATGGAGAGAGTCCCTCGCATTTCTCACGTAAACTGACAGTATGATGTAGCAGTTCGACAACCGCAGCTTGATATACAAAACATGCAGTGAAAACTTTTTACATCTTTCTCTCTTTCTGCATTCTTCTTTCTCTCTTTCTTTTTCCCTCCTTCTGCCTTTTTTTCATTTTCATTTTGTTTTTCTTTTTTTTAACTTCTTGTGGCTATTCTTTTTTTTTTTTTTTTAGGAGTCGGCTATTAGGGCTATTTGTGCAGCTAGACCCCGGGGGTCTATTTGGGTCTATTGGTACAGCTAGACCCAGGGGTCTATCTGGGCCTATTGGTTCTAGACCAGAGGGTCTATTTGGGCCTATTGGTGCTAGACCAGAGGATCTCATTAGGGCCTATTGATGTTACAGCTAGCCTAGACCCGGGGGTCTGTTTGGAATTATTGGTGCCGCTAGACCAGGAGGTCTATAGTGTAGGGGCGTTTTAATGCACCGAGACCTTTTTTTTTTTTTTTCGAATAAGCATGTGTGAAGAGCATTAAGACCACAAGTCAAGGAAGGTCTATAAATTAAACCTACTGGTGCAGCTAGAACGAGGAATCTATTTAGGCCTACTATACTAGTGTAGCTAGAACAGGGAATCTATTTAGACCTACTAGTATAGCTAGAACTAGAACAGGGAATATGTTTAGGCCTACTGGTGCATCCAGAACGGGAAGTCTATTTAGTGAAGTTAATCCTAGAGTCCTTTATTTGGGTCTTTTACCAGTGCATTTTGAGGTGTAGTGCTCACACACACATAAGGGTTCAAAATAAATGGACCTACTAACTAAATTAGTACATGTAATACATGTAGTAGTTTCATAGCTACTTTTTCAACACTCCTGCCATTTGTGTTTGTGAATTAAGTTATCATATGAAATTTGGGCCCTTATGTCCTGTTGCTTTAGCCAAAAGTTCTCATCCTGTTCCCATGCCTGAACTAAAAACTTTTATCAAACTTCTCCGGTGCTTTTACAAATACAACAGATTGTTATCGCCTTGTAACAGCAGTGCGTAGACAGGCACACAAAAATATACTTCAGTATAGTTTATAATTTATAGACAGAAATATTATGCTACTGAGTGTTTCTTTTATCCATTCGTGTATCACACACATGTCGTAGACATAAAAGACTGACACAGATTTCATCTCCGTGTGCGAAAGTAGTTGAGGACTTTATTTGAAGTAATACAAAGACTAAGTCATGAAACTCAAGGACAGTACTGACCACTGCTACAATACCAATATATACATACACAGTATAGTTAAAGTTACTGCATGAAATAGGACAGGAGTAATTCATTCATATATATATATATATGTAAGAGTAGGGATTCAATTCATACATCAGGACTATATGTTACTGCTAAATTTATACCACCATCCAAGCATTTAACACAGTTTAAGCACCATTTTCCAGTATACTTGTGTTAACAAAACTAAAGTCACATATACCAAGTGCATTGAACTTACTTTGGTCATAGATCAACATAACATAAGAAAAAGAAGACATGCAGTGATGATAATTCAACTTATACTTGACATCATCTTTCAAAATAAACAAAAAAGTCTGTCAATCTGTCCTCAAGAATTGTAGAAAAGTAGTAAATAGAAAACAACGTATCAGTAGTGCATATTTAGTGCAGCGTATACTTAAATCAAATATTTCAAGGCCAAAGTGAAAATAGAGTGAGCATTTTAGAGCATCTGGAAGCCACCGAGGCAGTTTCAATATGCCTGTAATGTTCAAGTAATTTCCAAAAAGTCAGTTATGATCGAACAAAGTACATAAGTTTTGTAATTTCTGATGTGAACAAGCCATGCCCATGAGGAAAAAAAAAAACTACTACAGAATAAAAAAAAACAACAACTCAGAGCTAAGTTATGTACAAGGACTATAGTGCTAAGTGAATATACTTATAAGCTAGTTGACAAGACCAGTGCAAAAACATTTATTTTATAGACTTTTAATTGTCTAAAAAATTGAGTATTTATAAGTGCATTCATCACTAAATGAAGGTATCATTTCCTGTTAATAAGGGACATGTACTAACTTTGAATGGCACTATCTCTTGACAGAATTATCTTCTATACATTTGCAGTGATGAGTTGAACTAATATTATCAACAACTTCCTGCTCATTGACGATGGACTCTGTTTCTAAACTTCTGCTCTCTTATTCATTATCATAAGAGTTCTGATCTCTAGCTTCTTCAGATTGATCAACTGAAATTGTGTCTACTACACAAACTTCCTCATCCTTCTCCCAAGACTCAACTAAAAATTTCAGCTGCAAAAAACGTTTGTTAAACTTTTCTGTGCCTGTTCTGCTCATAACCAAGTTCAACCTTTGTGTCCACTCATTTTGAGCATTTCCATTGTTGAGCCTCTGACAGAGCAGCTGGTCTACCTGAAGTTGTAATGACGCTGTTGCCAGATCCACTGAAATTACATGAAGCTATGCCAGCCTTGGCCAAGAGCCAACGATTGTCTGTTGATAAAATTGCCAGACTGCTTAGGTCTTTCAAAAACAGATAAGCCAAGTGTACACATGGTAATGTGTACAGTCTATGAAACTGACAGGAACATGTTTAAGACCTATGGACAGTATATTCTTTTGTGTTAATTACAACAATGTAAATGTCATCAGAAGAAGACACAAGCTCACACTTTAAAATCTCCTTGTGATAGTTCATCATCAATTTCACTGCATAGTCTGTGAACAAACATTGTTAGAATTCAACTGACGACAAACATTCACTTTGTGAATAGTGACACTTCGTATGAGGGGTTGGCAGGAAAAGAGAGGAAATAAAGGAGAGACATTGACGTACTGATTTTTTTCTGCATTCAGCTCATGATTCTCATGGGACAAGCAGCTCTTTAATATTCTGAGTGCTCCTTTAGAATATGGAACCACAAAGAACGCACGGCAACCCAAACGTTCAATATAGGCCTATGTCTTTCAGCCTCCTGGTGGAGATTATCTCGACGGGTCTTTGTTTAAAAAAAAAAAAATCCTGTTTTTCAAAAAAAAAAAAAGCTGCTTTATTTCCCTAGTCTTTTTCATCGCCAGCAGATTGTCTGTCTACTCCCTATTCTCTTATTTTGTTGGAGATTCTAGATCTAATTTTAATGAAATTGTGATCGAAGTGGCTATACGGACCCGGGTCCCCATAGCTTTTTTTTTGCTATATAGACCTGGAGCTATTTTTAGAAACGCCCCTTGGTAAGGATCCAGTCACAGTCAACTATCTCTAATGGATTTGGATGCCACATTTTCATCATATGCTGAATTTGAAACGCTTGTTTGGTTAGGATTAGTGTTCAAGGTTAGATTAGGGTCCTCAGGAGACCGTTTTTCGCCGCCTGGTGTGTTTTCGTGTTCACCTTTTTTGTGATTGCGCATGCGTGACTTCTCTTGTTTCGTTTTCTAGGCTAGCCTTGGAGATGTTTGCGCAAAAAATCAATTTTGCAATTTGTCTGTGTAATTCAAGTAAATTTTCAACAGTATCACAATAGATAAGGCCCTAAAAGATTACTATAAAGCACGATAGCTCTGGATCTAACCCGTTCACGCGGAGGCTAAATTGGTCAACATGTCGGCTCAGTCGGACCGCAAAACATCGTACATGTAGATCTAGACCTATCAATGATGCATCCTCCCAATGTAACTGAAAATTCTACTTTAATTCCTATGTTTTTGTTGAAATTTGGTCTTTTTTTCTCTGCCTCGAAAACTGATCCCATTAGGATACTTAATAAACCCGTAACACTTAGGCTAAACAGACTTGGGTCCGGATGGCAAAGTAACACTAAGCGAACCCGGGTCCGTATATAGCAACGGCCAATTGTGATTTAGATTTAGGGTCCAGTTGCTATTCTAAATTTAGATCTAGATCTAGATCTAGACTCGAGATCTAGATCTAAAGTAAGATCGTAATGTTTGACATCCTGTAGCTAGCCTTTAAGATTATATTTACAATTTGTAACAGTAGATATAGAATCTAGATCTAGAGTCTAGATCTGATTTGAATGAAATTGTGATTTAGGGTCCAGTTACTGTTCTAAATTTAGATCTAGATCAAGATATGTAGATCTAGATCTAGACGCGGTATCAGTGACCACTGGGGTCGCCATTTTTAGATCGAAGATGTCCCGCCACAGGAAGTAGCGATGATTGGCTTCCAAACAAAATAGGCCCATATAGACCCCCGGGGCTAGCTGCACCAGTAGGCCCATATAGTCACTCCGTTTTTTTTTTTTTATTTAACCTCTGTCGTGTGGTTCGAAATCCCAGTAAATCATGTTGTCTCCTCTCTCCCTTCCCACTCCACCCTCCCTCCCAATTCTTTCTATGCTCCTGTCTCGTCCACCTTTCTTCGTTCCCCGCCCCTCCACCAGTCCATTTGGTCTTTTCCCCTTTGCCTTCTACTGTTGCCCCAGTGGCACGTTCTTTCTTGTTTTCTCATCCCATATCGGCACTGTGTTTGGGCGAAAGCGCTCTATATTTAGCTAAGAAAACCAAAAGCACTTCGTATAGGATCTGGGTTTCTTTTGAATGTCCGTGCATTCTGAGAGACATCGATAGTGATATATGCTCATACACACAGTGGCACGCACAGGCTTTCTTCCCGGCTCTCTCTTTCTTCTTTCTTTCTTTCTTTCCTTTTTTCTTTCTTTCTACAAAAAGGCACGCACAGGCTTTCTCCCTGGCTCTTTCTTTCTTTCTTTCTTTCTGTTCTTTTCTCCGACTTTTGCTCAATTTTTATCTTTTGTCCTTCGTTTTTGTACTCTTGATTATTCTTTATACTTTTCTTACTTTGTTACCCCACTCGTTCCGTTTCTCCTCCACCCTTTCTTTCTCTCTCTCTCTCTATGTCTCTCTCTCTCTCTCTCTCGTCCGTTTCACCAATAGCCTGTCCGTCATAAGCCAAGCCTATCCTGTTGTTCATCTTTTCTCATGTTCTCTGCTTTGGCCTGGATCATTATAATGGATTTATTGGCCAAGATAACTGAGACGTAGGTAGTTCTGGAAGCAAAAGGGAAAGTTAGACTGAAATTCAATTTACTGAAGCCCTTCGGCCAGGGAACTGAGGCGGCTGCAAGAGCGCCGTTTTCTGACGTTATTGGTATGGCTTCATCGATGTATTTGTGCTCTTCGACCGAAGCTGAAAGACAAATGTTGTTCATTGCCCGTGTGAGTGAGTGAGGGAATGAAGGAAGGAATGAGGGAGAAGGTAAGTCAGTGAGTAGGTGGGTGAGAGAGTGAGGGAGGAAGACAGAGGGAGTGAGAGAGATGGAAGAAGACAAGGAGTGAGTGAGGGAGGGAGGGAAGAAGGGAGTGTCAGTGACTAAGTGAGCGAGTGAGTGAATGAGTGAGTGGATGAATAAGTGAATGAGTGAGTGAGAGAGAGTGAATGAATGAATGGGGAGTGAGCGAATGAATAAGTAAATAGACGAAGGAATTAGCGAATAAGTGGATATGCGTGTGTGAGTTAGTAAGTGAGTGAGTGAGGGAGAGAGAGAGAGAGAATTAAAGAGAAAGAGAGAAGTAGAAAGGGAGGGCATATTATATGGGAATGTGAGGATCTGCGTATGATTAAATGGATGTCTTTGTGGGTGACGGAGTGAGGTCAAGAAGGGAAGAAATATCGTTACAAAAGTAACAACATATTCATAAGTACATTCGCATCACTGAGATTGAGATCCGGAACATTGAAAAGGACAAATTTATCATGCTATCTCTTAGTCTTCGAACTGTTACGGTATTCGATCTGTGCAGACTCGTTCATTATAGTTTTACAGGCTATGTTTGACTTATTCTTCAAATAATTTACATTGTAGAAGGAACACACTCGTCCAATATTATTGTATTTAATCTTGGAGAGTCACATCATGAAATGAAAAAAGTTCTTTAAAGTAACTGATACTCATGCAGTTTCTACCAACACCTCTAGTGTTAACAACCAGACGAATCTAATTTCGTCATAGCGCAATTTTGACTCCGAGAGAACTCGCGAATGAAGCGTAGGGAATATATAAATGTACGAAGAAAAAAGGTTTGTTACTCAGTATTTTTTTTTTGGTCTTAAATTGTATTGTGGATGATTTGCTTGCTTTTTTTTTTTTAAGTTTGTTTGTACGTAAGTTGTCTGTATGTTTGTTTTGAACAGCAGGCATATTACATTCGTATGAAGAAATGTGCATTAAAACAGCTGACATATTATTGCATTCATATGAAAGACATGTACACTTTTAAATATGATGTCAAAAACAGGCTTCAACTACTAGAGAACAACTTCTCACAGTAAGATATCGCCTAGGCGATACAAATGCACACTGTGTATCATTAATTTACTAAACGTGTGAACCCCTTCCCACACATGTCTCTCGTTATAGAATAAATAAATAAAGAGAGAAACAGAAATGAAGAAGGAAAGAAAGAAAGATCGATAGAAAGAAAGAAAGAAAGAAACAAACAAACAAACAAACAAAATACACCTTAAACAAAACATGGAAACGATGCACACTACCCAATGTCACGAAAAATGACAAACTCTGACCACCGACCAGTCATTAGTTTCCAAACGATGCTGTCGGCTACTGTGAACCCTTGCCTGTAGACCAAATCTTCTTATCTTGTGCAAATAAGGGGCTTACTTTGCTCGCACGCGACGAGAGCGACATTTGTTTATTGACAAAATATCTTCTTCATATATTATTTTTCCAGGTGATTTTTATTTTCCTCACAGCGCTTATGCGTGGCAGATTAAATTCGTGAAGGAGCTCTGTTCATATACTGAGTTATTTTATAAACTTGGGGTCACATTGCACGTGTTTGTTCATATCTCTTTCTTTAAATTACATTTACCTTCGGTTTTTAATGCTTGTGTAATTATAGATATTATGCATTGTAAATTTAAAAAGCAACGACCCCACTAAACACAATCGTACAAAACTGATTCTGATTTATTTTGTTTAGTCTTTCGTTTTTATTTTGAATGTGCATTTAAGAGGCTCTATTATGCCTCCATAGGTCACGTTCCTTGAACATAATAAAAAAGAAGCATTATTCCCGTGTCCTATCGATCGTTTTTGGCTAGGGATAAGAAGCGCTTTTATTCGGCGGGAGCTGTGTTCTCTCTCGGATTTTTATCACATTATTATGTGGAGCTGCAGCATGTCTAGAAAGGATCGCTCCTTTACTTGAACGAAATATGGATTCAGGTGTTGTTGCAGATTCTTGTCAGAAGTTTCATCCAAATAGCAAGGCTGTTTTTCTGGACAAAGAATTATTAAAGATACGAACAAAATTGATCACAGAAACGAAGAGAGAGAGAGAGAATGAACAAATGAAGGAAAAGAAAGAAAGAAGAAAAAGGGCGAAAAAATAAAAGAGAGAGAGAGAGAGAGAAAGAAAGAAACAAAGAAAGTGATTAATTACGGAAATTCATTCAGTTGATTCAGAAGAATCGGATAGTTTTTATTGAAGCTATCGTCGAGAAATATGTATGGAGATGATATTATGGCAACTAATGAGAAAAATAGAGAGAAAATAAAAAAAAAGAGAAGAAAGAGAGATAGAAAAGAAAGTAGAATGCGAAAGGAATTAAGAGCAGACTAGGAGGTGTGCAAAATATCTTCTATTTTTGTAACTCTCTTTGGATGTTTTGACGATTTATGATATCTTTTATCTTTAAATCAGCTTTAGCCGAAAAGAAATGATTATCTCTCCAGCAGTGGAGTTGCGTACTGTTGCTTTCTCGAGAATTTTAATGCACAGAAATGTTTTATCTCAGCAGCTTAAGACATGCAATATACATTTTTATTCTTTGCCTTTCAGCAGAGACATTGATTATAGCAATGCATCACATAGCTGTCTTAATCAAAACAATATGTGAGTTTGTTTTGCATACTTTGTAATAAATTAACAAATGAAATAGCCCATGCGTTCATCATTTTGTATGAAATAGCCCATGCGTTCATCATTTTGTTCCTTTTCAAAGAATGCCAATGACAGTAATGAGCAGTAAAAATTATGTATTGATCAAAGGCAAGATCAAGATCAAACACACCTGCAAAGTAAATAAAATGTGGACAGATCAGGGAACGTTATAGTTAGACTCCTGATGGCTTGGTGGCATCAAACATCGAGCGTGCTCTGGGCGGCGTCGATCGATGCTGAAATCCTGAAGTCGATACTGTCATCACGCACAGGTCGATAAGACTGTGCCGGCGATCAGGCCGCTAGCATATATTATGTCTTTTCATTTGTTTTCTCCCCGTAAATTTGACAAAGGTGATAGTGTCAGCCTGCCAGCACTGAATCCAGACTGATGGGCTCAGATGAGAGGTGTATTTTTCTTTTCTTTGTTGGTGCAAGTCAATTTGGCAGGAAGATTCTGATGGTCTCGATCTTTGCTTCATTGATAGAAATGGCCTTTGATACAAATGAGAGATAAGAGAGAGAGAGAGAGAGATCTTTAAGGATAATAGATCTGGAATCATTACGTCTAACATCGCATAAGAGAGGTAAATAATTTATCGTTTTCAGATGCCGATATGTCTGGATGAATGGATGAATGGATGGATGGATGGATGTGTGGATGGATGGATGGATGGATGGATGGATGGATGGATGGATGGATGGATGGATGGATGGATGGAGAGATGATCGCCAGTCGCGAACGATGAAATGATTCATCACTTCATATGAGATCTCAAGCCAAAATCTTATGCACACAGTCGGTTACATACTGGACGTGGAATGAAACGCTCTGCACAACTGATTCTGGCCTTCAGATATCGATGTAATGAACAAATAATGATGTTACTTTAGAGAGGCACACCCGTTTTGGGGCACGGAATTCAAGAATAATGTCCAGTTTAACCTCAAGGAGTTCCTTCTGCATAACAACCACACAAACTGCTTTGTCCTGTGAAGATGCATCGGCTGTTTTCTTTTACTAATGATTATTCATTATTGCACCCCTTTTATTTATTTGTAGCCACATCATGAATCTATCTCTTTGTAAAAAATCTTGCCCGTTTGTTTCAGATACCCATAGACAAACACAGGTTTAAAAAAAAACAAAAACGGATGTGATTCGTGTTCAGTCCACAATAGTCGACCACTGTTAAAGGTTTACTCTGTTTCGGTGTTATTCTATGCTCTTGTGATTAAAAAAAAAAAAAGCCATGTCATAAAAGCAGAGAAGATCAAACCGCATAATTTAGAACGCTAATTTATGGCCAGTTATGAAGCACAACTTGATATGCTTTGAGATTAAGAAAGGCAAAGAATATTTTGACTCGCCTGTAAATTTTGGATTTGACCACATATTTTACAGTTCTCAGAACAAGCGTATTAAATGCTACTGATAGGGCACTGCGTTGTCGTAGTCACAGTAGCATCATTATTTTATTAGCTTCTTATATGCCGACGCATATGAAATATCACCCAGTCTCATAGCATATTGAGACATCTCTGCTGGATCTGCCTGTATTTCAGAAGCTTTGCCAGAGTGGTCAGCATCTAATAGACTGCCTGAGGCCAACATGGCGAATGGGAATATAAGACTGAGAATTGTGGGTGTATTTATTTTTATTTGAAAATACACAAGGGATCAGTCTTGTTTATTTGTCTTCCTAGAAGTGCACGTCACACTGTAGGCCATATCATCAGTAGCCAATAAGGTCGAAGTGAATGAGACAGACTGACATACAGAGAGAGAGAGAGAGAGAGAGAGAGATGGACGACGAATGAACGCATGGATGGAGGGAAGGAGGAGAGGGGTGGAGGGACATACAGACGGGGGGAGGATGAATCGATGGATGGATAGATGGATGGATGGACGGGCGGATAAGCGGAAGGGCTAATGATTAGATGGATGGATGGATGTCTCTGTCTCTGTCTGCCTGCCCTGTCTGTCGGTTATTCCGTCTTACAGTAAATCATCAGACTGTTTACTATAATTACTCTACATTCACTCCATAATTGCCACACCAGGGAATGATCGGAGTTTGTACGGTTTCTTTATAAGACCCCGCTTCCTTTCGCGTATTCTTCGTTGTGTTGAACCGTTTGATAATATTATTCGGACAGCTTGCTGTCATCTGCAAGAAAACAAACATTCTTTCACAGTAAACAGCCTTTCGTCAAGTTATCAGCATGGCGTATCTTCCGGAACCTGTTTAGGTTAGGTACCAGCGTTTCCTTACGTTAGCGTTTCATTTACACTTGCGCTGAAACCTTGCAGCCTCAAGCGGGTTTTATTCCAGGAGTACCACAAGTCCAGTTGTGAAGCGAAGATCCTGCTATTGAATAAATAGTGAAAGGCAAAGCTTCTCAAAAGTAGAACTAAATGAGAGTATTCAGTAATGTTAATACTCATAATTTAGTTGTTGTTCCATCTGTTATCCCTATACTTATGTGACATGTTGCGTTCAAAGAAGTGTTTGTTTTTCTTTCTTCTCTTTCCTTTTCTATGTCTTTTCTTTTTCATTTTGTCTGTCTTTCTTTTCTTTTTTTCCCTTTTCTTTCTTGATATCTATCTATCAATCTATCAATCTATCAATCTTATCTATCTATCTATCTATCTATCTATCTATCTATCTATCTATCTATCTATCTATCTATCTATCTATCTATC
>JBCEWB010612509.1:0-17957 GCA_039654565.1 Peronia peronii
AATTATTACCGCATTTGTAGAATAACGTCAAAGATAATAAGCTTTTTTTCGGGTTTATGTACATAGAAACACAGATCGGTATGCAACAATGTTGTGTGCCAAATTTCAGATGGATCCATTCAGCAGTTTTCGAGTCCATATGCCTATTGTGGGTTTTCTTGCAATTTTATAATATATGCCGGGATCGACTCGCGGGTCCTCCATCGGGGGATGGAGGGACACGAAGATCGAAAACCCGCATTTTTCAATGACTCAACCCGTCCTCTGGCTTCCTCTGGGTAGGGAAGCCCGGCGTCTAGCTTTCTCAGATACGGACGAATATATTTCGGAGGTTTCGTGTGTACGTTACGCACGTTAAAGTCGGTGTTGAGCGGGCAGAGTACCGCTGTCCAGGCAAATTTCCAAATTCAAAATTTTTACTCAAAAATTTCTAGGAAAAAGAGGCAGCCACTTACAGCCGAGACAATCCTACTTCCTTAGGAGTGAAAGCTTTAAAAATAAATAAATAAATAAATAAAAATAAAAACACTCGAAAGTCATGAGATGAGAGATATATAGATTGGATAGATTGGACAGACAGACAGACAGACAGACGGACGGACGATGGATGAATAGATTTAAACTATAATATTTTTTTATATCTGTTATTATTTACTATATTTTATAAGTATTAGTATGTAATACATATGTAATTATACCG
This sequence comes from Peronia peronii, assembly GCA_039654565.1. Classification (NCBI taxonomy): domain Eukaryota; kingdom Metazoa; phylum Mollusca; class Gastropoda; order Systellommatophora; family Onchidiidae; genus Peronia; species Peronia peronii. Next base: position 701 of record JBCEWB010612509.1, read on the forward strand.
CACTGTACCATAACTCCTGTTTCCTGAATTATTTATACTTCTTCTTTATCATCGTGGTCACTGTTTAGTCTATTTGTTTCATCTCTATTAACATTCTCCTTTATCATAAACATATTAAATACAACTTGAGAACAGCTTTATAACTGCTGTCTGGTCTCATCCTTATTAGGATCCTTATTCTTACATTATCAATAGACTGAAAAAAAACTATTAGTGCGATTTCTTTGACTGGTATTAACGATAGATATTCAGATTTGGTGATGGTGGATTGTAAGCGTAAAATGTAAAGGAACTCACAATCCCAAATCAATCAAAGTAAGAAACGAGAGAGGAGCAGAATTCGTATAACTGAACTACTTTCTCTTCACCAAGATAGCTGTGGATTCTTCTATGAAATGAAACCGATGACATGCAAGAAATTCTGATCTCAGTTACCTTGTAATAGCAGTGAAATCCAGCAGGAAAGCAATCGGACAGTTACAAAGAAATATTTGGTCATTGCAAAGTGAGATAACACTCATGAATACAGATTATCAGTCGTGTTTGATACCCTTATTTCCAGTGGTCTAAAATATTAGGGTTTTCTTATGCATTGTTTTCTATCTTTGCTCTTAGTAACTGGGAAAATGAACAACATGACAAAGAAGTGACTTCCGCGGAAGGAGATTACTGATGACGTCATCTGGTAAACTTTCATTGTTATTGTAAATGCATGTCAAAACATGTATAAAACAGAATAAAATAAAATGTAAATAATTAATTCTTAGTTCACAGAATGCCCATTTTTTTTCTTGCCTCTGTACATTGTGAATTGGATTATGAGATACTGTCCAAATTTGATGCATATCTGATCGTTTACGGAAGTTTTTGGTAGTACCTATTGACGACATGTCTATTATATTTCACAACTATAATTATATAAGACGATTTATACAAATTTTAATACTGGATATAATCTGAAATTCCTTGCGCTCGCGTGATAGTGGTAACCACTTATGGTTACTTCATACTAAGTAAAATTGTTATAGCTGTGTATCATTTTTAAAAATTAAAGAAAAAACGATATTATTTTCTTTTTTCTTTTTTTTTAACACCGAGCAAGTGAACGAGGAATTTATTTTGAGTATAAAGCATCCAAATCTGAGCCTTGATAATAACAAACATATAAACAACCCCACTAATTAAGAACTATAACAGCAATATTATTTACAACAAACAAACTGCGCATTCCTGACTTGTTTGTGAGTGACATCGATTCTGGTACGGTATTGTAGTTTGGTATCGTCAATGAATCACTTACCACTGTCACTTTTTCATTGGTTGACCAAATGGTCTTATTTTGTATTGATGGTTTGGTTAGGTGATGGCAAGGTCAGACCTGTATGCTTGCATATACGAGTTCAAGATAAGACAAAGCATACTGTTGTAGTACAGTGACAGTGACTCACTGCAAAGATGTGAATCAGGTTTGCAGCTCTTTCGCTTGGAATCAGCCTATCACAGAGAATGTCACATAAAACTAATAAGTTAAATGATGCTCTGTGCAGGTCTCTCACCATTCCATACTCTTTTACTGAAAACTGGAAGAATTCCATAGACAGTGGAAGAAACTAGATTTCGATTTAGACTTTTTTCGACTCCTATCGGGTTCCAAGCACAGTTACCTGCCTTAGGGGTTGGGTTGGCATCAGACTTTGGCTTTTCTTTATCATCACCAAGAGTAAGCTTTCTTGGCTGGACTATGTTACATATTATTGTATAAAAATCGTTTCTTTAAAAAAAAAACGATGCAGTCCAGCTATAAATTTATTCTATCCCTGGGGAACGTTTTTGAGAAAGATCAAAGACCATATGGATAATATAGATGTGTACGCAAGCATTTACATTTACTACATTTAACGCCAAAAGAAAATGAGATCTTAATTGTTAATGTTGAACTGTATTTATGTCAATTGTGTTTTCTGCTTTGTATACATTTTATAGTAGTATCTCATTTGTTTTTTATTCGCACATTTACAACCTAAAGAATTTGACTTTCTCATTACTTCTTTTGCTTAAAATCTTCAATGTTTTCTTTTCTTCCCTACCTTATTTCTTTTATTTAAGTTGAAAAGAGTAATTGATTCACTTATTAGCATCTATTATGTATGGCAAGTTTCAGTAGGCTTTCCTGTAGTCCCTTTTTTGTATCAGTTATTATCATTTATTTATTTATTTTGCCGTGTAATTTAATCTTGAACACTCCTCCTGTTATCATTCGGAGGGCATCTAGGTTCAATCATCATTATGATCCACATACGCCCCTTCATTAGTAGAAACAGCAAGAGTATACAGACGCATCATACGCAACTAAAGACATGATGAAACGCAAAATAGAGAGAATGTGCATAGAAAAATATTCAATTACTTCATTGCACAAAATAACAAATTTTCTATACAAATGTCAAACGTAATGGCTCTATTTTGATGGGATCAACTCCTTATTGTCTTTGTTTTCATTTGTTGTTCCCTTTTGAACCACAACAGAGGAAACATTTTTCTGCGTCTTCCCCTGTCATTTTTTCCCCTAGAAAGGAAATTCCGTTAGTGTCCGGATCTGGCAATGTGAAAGGCTTACTCAGGCGGAAAATGTCGGTCTCGCCTGTTTGGGCCCGGCGTCAATGTGAACGCAGGAATGGATCAAGTTGTAGACAAAATGTACGTGGCGAGATCAACATTTCTGCAAGTGTAATACAGTTCAAGTGAAAGCTCAATTTCGCGACAGAACTACTGACTTGAAACAGTTTTGCCTAAGTGCGGTACTAGCCTAAGACTGAAATTACCAGTAGTCATTTGCCGGATTTATCTGTAGGCTTAACACCTCTCTAGGGCGTATCTAGCCAAGGTGTTGGCTATACCTTGTTGTTGTTGTTGTTATTGTTGTTGTTATTGTTGTTGTTAATGACATTGTCATGTCTTTCTTATGCTGCGGTTTTCTTTACGCTTTTCAACCTCCAGTGGGATGGTTATCTCGGCTCGTATATTATCATAATGCACTGTAGAATGTTTACCAAATCTTCTGTAATTTTCTTTACATTTCCTTTCAGAACAACACGATGCTAGTATTGACTTCTTCACAGATTTTGTCCTTCCAGGAAAGCAACGAGACAGATAAATAGAAAATACAGCAGTGCAAGTACCTTAAAAGGACGCTGCCATTTTCCTCAGTTAAATGGGTAAAAAAATTGCCAAATTCAACAACAGAACTATCACAAAAAGAAAAATAAATAAAAAAGACACGGCAAGGAAATGGCAGAGGTGCACCTGGCCCTGATGCCTCAGATGAACACTCTTCAATAGATACGTTTAGGATAAAAATTTTCATTCCTATACTAGATGCACTTAAACCGAATTTAAGAAGAGAGCTATGAAATACAATAGTTCTGCAAAAAATGTTTTGATTTCTCTGCCAATTTGACATTATCTAAGCAAGAGATTCAGGAAGATGTTGAACTGTTGATTTGAGCATATCCACAAAACATAGACCTGAAAATTACTAATGATTTTGTTCACCTTTTGTTCACCTTAGGCCTACAGCAAACACTCGTTATCTCATACAGATCTTTATATACAAGAAAAAAATTCAAATGGGCCTCCATGAGGTGGAAATAATCTTGAGTCTATATCCTAGTTTAATGGTCACTTACTGTTCATTACGCTCTATATACATCTTTCAACCCACTGGTGGAGGTTATTTCGACTTACTGTTCAGGAGAAAATCTTTCTTTACTACTTTAAATGAATTAAAAATGAATTAAGGGCCACAATGGGCATTCCATGCATTAAAAGTGACAGACAAAAGACAAACAAATTTTGATGAGCTATTGGATGATTTTGCTATAAAGAAGCCTAGAAAAACAAAAGCAACATTTCGTAGTCTTGGTATATTTGCTGATTGTAGCGTCTTTATTTTTTTAATATGAATTTTAAAACCGACAATTTGATGACATCATAAAATAGCATATGAAAGCGTACCACTGTCGTTGCGTCGAGATAACCTCTACCAGGAGGTTGAAAGGTGTGTACGGAACGTAACGCATCGTTGCCATGTAATTATAATCCTTTTGTTAATATTAATATTTCCCGGGCAATAATTATTATCTGCAAGGTCTTTTCTTTTTAAACAACAGTAAACTTATAACATACATAATTTTTATTTTCCTGAAATTCCTGCTTATTCCACAAATGTTTACAAAGTTCGGTTATTGCGAAAGTTTCTCACTTATTAACATTTTTTTTTCAATCACACATGTGCTTAATAATAATTTGTGTCCTTTAGAAAGGGAATCGTCAGCTGTAGAATTTGAAACACTCGTTATCATTCTCGCCTTTGCTCAGATTGTTTGAACAAACACTTTTCCTCTATTCCTGAGAATGAATTATATTGTTATGAGGTGTGAGGACCGAAGCAAGTTGTGAAAAAAAAAATCACATAAATATTCTCTCACTTGTATCATCATAGTTGTCTCTTGGTATGCATGTTTTTCCAGGAATTTATTCCCTAAACGACTCTGAAGCTTCCTGTGCCACTGAATGGTTTGGACCATTCAGTGTTACTGAATGTGAGTGTTACTGTATGAATGAGAAATGCGGTCCCTCTGGTGAATGTCTGCCCCACTTATCTGTATCTTGATATCGAACATACGTCTTAGGCTCATGAATGGTCTATCGATGGTGACGACTTTAGTTGCAATGATGATCTTGTTAAACTTCCTCTGGCAAGCAATGTATCTATGGTTTTTATCTGGGCCAGACTGATCATTCGTAATTCTGTTCTCATGAAAAAATGTGTCACTGAAACACAATACCAACGGAAAAGATCTGTCTATGTGGATACAGTCATCTTGTCGATCAGACCACCATTGACACCTGTTGCTATAATCTGCGAGCTATTCACAGATTGGAACTAGTCGACGAAGTATCAGATCCCTGTATTTTCTCTACACCAGTAGAAGTAGAGATATGAAATTCAAACAGTAAGTCAAAACTCATATAAGAAGATCTCAAATAAGTCTTGGAAATGCGGAAAAAAGTGATAGTATTGGGATCGAAACAAGAAAAAAAAATGTTTTCGTTCCAATGATCTCCACAACATTTGTCAGAATTTATCAGTATGATCTTTACAACAGCGGTCAGCATAGGGAAACACATCTATATTATGGTACTAAGGACATGGCCTGCTGGAAGAGATCACCACTTTCAACAGAAGTGGTCTTGGGGGGAAGGGGGGGGGGTGATTCCCGGCTTTTAGCAAAATTAATATGAGAACATACAGCAGTGCAAGTATCTTAAAAGGACATATGAGAACATCAAAATTTGTAAGTTGAAGATTTACGGTGGCTCTTAGTGTCTTTGTGGTAAGTATGGGCGAGACTGAGCTATCGTGCTTGTATTGGCAACGATATCCATATCCTGTGCACTGTCCCCATGGAAAGGGGCAGGAACGGAAGTCTCTCGTAGAAGCGAAGGCTATTAATGTTCCTACAGTTGTCTATGACATGTATGCCCCTGATGACCGAGTGAGGTAGACAAGAGGAAACATGGAGTGACTGAGTATGTGATGGTGAGCCAATGATTGAGTGAGTGAGTGAATGAATGAATGAATGAATACGTGAGTGAATGATGAATCAGTAAGTGAGTAAGTGAGTGTGTGTCGGGTGTCCATCGGTTTCGATGAAGACTGCCATATAAAGTCAAACTTGACAGGAACGTTGATGTGAAAGGAAGCCTGCTTTTGCACTGCAGTATCTGCCAACTAGTAAGCGAGAGAGTGAGTGATGAAAAGCTCTTGAGAATAGTGAAATATGCTGTTTCTAAATGTGTCAGAATAAGAAGATGGGAGAATTCAAAAGCAATTTACAGCAGAACTGAAAATAGAACCTCCCACCAAACCGCCCACACAACAGCAATTTCTAGAGCTTAAATATAAGCTTCATTAGCAGCTACAACTGGGAACAACATAAATAACATTCTCTTCATTATTCTGGCCAGGCTGATAATTGGTCGAATAACTGCAGAACGTAATAGAAACGTGAAGGGGAGACGTGTCGTCTCGTACACTCACGAATACATCATATGAAATAACATTGATAGGAAAAATGCAAGAATCCACATCTCCCTCAATGCTGGATAAAGAAAAGCCTAGAGATGCCAGGCGCTTACAGCCTGGGAAATTTTCGGCTCTGGACAAGGCCAGCTCAATGACAAAGGTAGAAACTCTTCATGCAAATGGAGTGGTCACTTGTGACAAGAAATAAAATAAAATAAAATAGTTACAAAAGTTTGATAAATACAGCAAACAGATAGGATGATCCATTTACCCTGAGACACATTCTCAGACATGGCGGATGGGGAGCAAATGGCAAGCGAGATTAAATAATAGAGAGGTACACAAAGAAAAAAAAAAGCTAGGGCTATTTCGGCCATGTGGCCACAGTAGACCAAAGTCTATTGAGGCCGTAAAATGGCCTCATAATTTGATTAAAGGAACTCACTTGGCTTGTGATCAGTGTTCATCACACAACTTTTTCAGTAACGAGATGAATCTGGCTAAAAATGTTCACCTGGCCCAAACTCAAATAAACTTTCCACATGGCCGCAATAGTCACTCCGAAACAGAAAAAAAAAAAGCGATACAGACATAGTAGGCTGGAGTCATGACATTTTTTTCTCCTTGTCAAATTTATTCATGACGTTAGTGAAATGTCCGTGAAAGCAGGGCAGTTTGGATTGTCGACGGAGAGTAGAAATATCTAAGAAATTGTACCACCAATTAATGTCAATAAAGTTCTATTAGAATAAATGTCTCGCGGCCAGTCGAAATGAGACGTACGTCGCTGGGCTAGAACAGAAAAATCGGGCTTTGAATGTGATAAGGGGGTCAGATATCGAATTTTTTATTATGGGAGAAATCGAAAGTGCATTATTTCTGAACAACACAATATTGGTCTTATCCTCCATTTATAAATATTTCTTTATTAAAATCGGCTTTTTTGTGATATATATAGAGAGAGATTTATGCGTTCGACCGTTCATTTAAACTCGATTTTCTCGGAATTTCGGTCATTGTTGGGAGTCTTCCCTTGTCTTTTTTAAACTGCAATATCTCTGACTAGAATAAAGCTAGCTCAGACCTTTTTTTCACCACCTGAAAGGGTACGAAATAAGCTTTCACATGATACCAAAAACCCCATATGGTGAAAAATCGACATACGTCTCATTTTGATGGCTGCGAGACAAATGGCAGCTAAGAATAACTCTCTTTATCAACAGGCTTATTTTAAGTCATACAACAAATTCAACCGAGATATTAAAAGAATTATATGGAACTAGTTAGCCGCCAAATAAGAATAAAAAGTTCTAAAATATTATCTGCTCACTGATAATTGGAAGATGTGTTATTAACCAGAACTACCATTACATCTCTCTCGCAACGAAGTGTCATCGCTGACGACCCCTATAATATGATTATTCATAATATGGATGGGATGACATGTATTCTCTCTCTCCTTGCTCCTGTCTTCTGTTCCATTCTCTTTCATCTCTCCTTCTATGTACTTGATCATTCTATTAACGTATAAACGTGTCTTACCGTATCTGGCACATTATAGCCGTGATTGCGCCAACCCAAATAAACAAATAAACGATTCATAATATGGGCCTGCAAACTCAAGCTAACTTTTCCAGAGTGATTTATGATTCAGCACTGGTCATGTAACTTCCTTATGGTTAAAAATAAAAGGAAGTTCAAGGGTTTGGTTTGATTTGGATTTTGGTCGTAACATCAACACGATCACGGCTATACGTTATGCGGGTGTACCTTCTAATGCTTGAGAATTAAATAACACTTCATCAAACACCAGACTTTGTTTTTCAGGTTGGTCATAATGTAAACATCACCACATCTTCTACAGCTGTAATCTAATGACTCGTCAGAGTCTCACGTGTTGATAATGAACATCTCGTTGATTTTAGCATTGTGAGTTGTCACGTGGTGGGAGACTGTCGACGTTGACAGTTCAGGAGACATTGCGCTTACATGAACTGTGTGTCATTATTGCATTGTTAAACATTGCAGGAAAAAAGAGAGGAATACATTAACTTTCCATACAAATAGACTATACCCCATGTAAAACTGAACTGGGTATAAATAAAATAACTTTTCATGCACATAGAGTACCTTTCCACACAAGAAAGAGTAACTTTCCATGGAGACATAATGGCTTTCCATACCAGTAAAGTAACTTTTCATACAAATACAATAACTTTTCATACAAACAGTGTAATTTTTGATGCAAATAGAGGGACTTTCTATTTTACGTCATTGTTTACCATCTGATTTCAGCAATCATGTGACGAGGTCTGTAGTCACGTGAAACTTCAGGACGAATCTATTCATTGGCAATGTTTTATGGTGGTCGTCTTTTGTTTGACTTGTTCTTTTTTATTTTAAGTAATCCTTTGCTCAATGGCACAAACACTCTGTTTGCCGCCTCCTCTGCATCTGCAAATGATATGCAATCGTCTGCCGTGCCTGGTGCAGAATGGTGCAAGGTCGTGTTATGTACTCCCTTCGCTGGAGTGTCTCGATACAATTATTCTTCAGCAGATGAAACTGTACACCGCTTACATGTCCTTGGTTTGCGGCTTCAGACATACTGTTTGCGGAATGCGAAATTACATGAAAGCCAAAAGACACTTTCTTTTCTTTTTTTTTTTTTTTTAAAGTTCTAGAAGTGTGTTTTTGCAGTTATGTAATGTGGTTTTTAGCAGCATCAACAAAGAAATTGAAAACTGCAAACGTGTTCGGATTTTAATACGACTATATTTTGGAGCATTTTTAATAAATTATAATTGTCCGTCCACCGTGAAATATTTGAATGGATGTACCATGAAAATGAAATGAAAGAACGAATCAATGGACAGGTGAATGGATGGATGGATGGATGGATAGAGGGATGGATGGATGGATAGATAGATAAATAGATGGATGGATGGATGGATGGATGGGTGGATGGATGGGTGGATGGATGGATGGAATTACTGGGTAATCTATTCTTAATGATTAAGAAAAATTGTATTTGAATGTGACGAATTTACAGAGTAGAAAATTTTCAAAGATTGAAAGTCTCCTTTGTCTGTTAGCTCGAGATAACGGATCAAAAAGAGTGTTTTGCGCATAGAAATCAATTCTTGTTGCTCGGCTTAAGGGGAAATTGCGGGAGGGGGAAGGGGGAAGTGCGGGTCCTGAAAATTAGGCTTTGGCATGACAATATCAAATCAGGTTTTTGCTATTTTTCACACACTTTGACCTTTTCTGTTATGAAAAAAAAAATACCGGATGGAGCCAGAAACATCTGCTTAACGCCGCAAAACGGCACCAACATGGCACTACCAGATGACTGTGTATAGGAGTTATGAAAATTCAATTACAATTCTCCCAACATGTACGTTTTTTTCACCTTTTTCCTCCAAAGCTTTTGTTTATTTTTGAAGCAATTTACTTCAAATTTTGAATATATTCTTCATGGTATGTGTTTTAATAATATGCATCTTTTCATCTAAATTGTATTCATGTTTTCAAATGAAAATTGGGTATTTGGCTGAAAATTGAGAATTATACAGATCATCGAGATAACTTCCACCAAAAGGTTGAAAGACGTATATAGAACGAATACAGATCCATCAACCCACATTTTGAAAAATTATGACAAATATTGTATGTCATACAATCCCAAAATAAATGTGTATATATATATTTATATATAATATATATATTTATTACAATATTCCTAGGCCAAATTCCAAACGATTATATTGAATATTCTAGGAGCCTTAGGCTTTTGAAAATAGCGAGTTCTTAAGACACAAAATCCAAGATGGTGGGGTTGTAATGGCAACTGGATACAAAACAATTTTCTTCCACACTTTTCATCTTATTTGACCATGCTGGGTCAGAAATTTGAAGCTTAAAAAGTCCTTAGCTCAACTATTCAAATAATCACTCCCAAGACCCGCACCCACCTCCTCCCCTCACCTTAAACTAAGGATTGAAAACATATACAATGACAGTCGAATGAAAAAAAAACAAAAGTGGTACAATGTAAATATCCAGTTCCAGTCCGTTTTCACAAGGAAAGATAGAACTACTGAAGTTGTGAATGAAAAGCACAGAGGAACGAAGGCTGAAATCGATGACGATTGTGAACAAGAAAGATCAAATCCACCGGCCGAACTATTATCAAAGAGTGGCGGGTGGACTTGAAAATTTATCCAGGGAAGGCGGAAAAAATCAAAACAAAATCTCAGCTATTGATCGAGGTTCATGTGACAGTAATTAAATCTGTTTTAGGTTAATATTATTATTAAGAAATCGAAAGACCCATGTGGGGAGTGTTAACTTTCTACCCACCCCTTGAACTCGTAAAGGCGCCTTTGAAGATGAGACCAGTAACCTTCTCCAACCTTTTCTATCTTCCACTCGTCTTTGAGAATCAGTAAACCTGTTCTTAACTACTGTCCCTTCTCTACTTTAGTTTTCGTTATACAATCAAATTGGAATCGGACATTGTAATATCACCTTGGGTGACGATCTATGAAAAACAAAAACGTTTTATATATAGCTCTCCCTCTTTAATTAAAGTCAAATTCAAAACAAAAGCTGACTTATATAACAACAACAAAGGGATTGTTCGAAGGGAAGCTCGATTGTGTTTGATCGAGTAAAACGATTTTCTCATTAAACGAAGTTCTTTGTGGTCCTGTTCATGTCTTAGTCATGCATTAAAAAAAAAATCGTTATTTGGTTCAATTTGAAATCATTCAGTGGTTTGTGGATCAGTGTAGATTAATGAGAATGCCCACATCTTTTCAGCCTCTGTCCTGTCTGATATTGGTTAACATTGGTACTGACGTAGGATTCGGAAATACCAAGGCATTTTAACCCATAATGCGACAAGTTAAGTCTCAACTGTTTATGGTTTAACCACTTTTATCCCGTATTAAATGATGCTCTGAACAAAACCCTTCGTCTAATGGTGAACGACTATCCATATCAAACGAAGATATTGAACAGTCTTTTCTCAAAACATTCTAAACATCATTCTGTTCTAAAAATTTCAAACATTCGAATATAAACAGAGAATATTCTATTTGATCCAGGTAAATCTTAAATACACGTAATACACATTTAATAATAAATAATTTATTTGACTGAAAACTGAAAATGTCCATCATCCCATGGAGTTTCTCCATTTGTAATTATGGAGCAATTGGACACTAGTCTTGTGACTGCTACTTGTGAAACGTAATTGCACTGCTCATACTCAAATATAACAAACACTATAAGAGCAATATCTGTTCTCGGAGGAATCTCTTTACATAAGTAAGACAAAAAAAAAACTAGCTCATCACACCTCGGAAAGAAATCTCTTTGCTAATATGAAAATTAAATTATCGCATATGCTTGGAGATTAAGTAAGTTTATGGTGTAGTTTATAGTTGTTATTTATATTTATAAAGTTACACTTTCATGTTTAATTTTGATATACATACCTCGATAATATCAAATAATTTTTTGACAATCTGAATTATTAATCATTCATCTATTGATCTTACACTTTCTATATTAAGCGGATAAGCCCACTTGGGCTTAAAAAAATTAACAAAGTCAATTTATCTTGAAACATTTAGTGGAAAACTGTCCTTGTAGCCACAGTCTCTTCACATTGAATTTCTATTGTGACACCATTACCGTCGCAGACGGGTGGCTTAGCAAGAACAACAATCATATTGTTGATGCCGTTGTTTGTATCTATCCAGTAATCCAACAGCCTTATGCATGTATATGAGTGACAGCACTAAGGAGTCAGCATCCACCCATTGTCATCGGTCTAGTGCTGGACATCCTAGTACAGGGATTCCCAACCGGAGGGTCGCTACCCCAAAGAGGTTCGCAAAGCCTTGGCAGGGGGGATCACGAAGCCTTGCTAGAAGTGGTTCGGAGTAAAATGAATTTCTGCTCATCACTTACATTTTTTATGCTCTTATATATATATATATTGTTTTTGTTTCAGTGCTTCTTTTTCTCTTCATCAGAGAAAATAAAATGTAAATGAGGCTGCTGATAGTGGTGAGTCGTGTGGGTTTCAAGCTTTTAAGTAGGGGAGCTGCGAGTGCAGAAACGTTGGGAATCACTGGTCTAGCAGGACAGCAACAATAAAAGTGACACAACTACAATAATACTATGAACAATAACAATTGAAAGAACGAGTGTCAGAAAAGCATAAGAACAACAATGGCTATGACAATGATAATAGTATCAATAGCTAGTTATTGGTCACAAGAATGGTTATCGCATTGAAACATCATATAACAAGAAGAAAATTTAAAAAATATATTAATCTTGCAAAGAAACAAAGTCAAATGTGAATTTATCTGGTCTGTTTTCAATACCATCACTAACGTTATAACATTTTTCATAACAATTAAAGGTGAAAGTTCTGTAACCTGCTCTCGATGTGTGTTTGAGGAATAAATGCAAATATTTTTTGTAAACTAAATGCGTAATTCTATCTCTTATGATGATCAGATCTTTGGCTCTGCAGCATTGAAAAAAAAAACTAAATGCAAACATCAATAACAGCAATTAGAAAAACAAAAACGATGCATAATTTTCTTTACCAGTTTACTGAAAGTAAAGTCATGACACACGAATTTACACAATGCGTACATATTAAATAACTTTATTTGCAACACTAGTACCTTATACACAGAGAGATCCGTAATTTAAATCTCGTATGTCATCGATATTTTCAGATCGGGTCCCTATTAAAAAAAAGACGATTCTCGGAGACTTTGGAGGTGTATAAGTCCGAGTTTGAGAAGGTCCCAAATCGAGACAGCATGGAAATGCAAAAAATGTATCCTGTGACTGTTGTAGAATATAATTGATATATGGATCGATCATTTTCATGCCAAATTGCAAGATCGATGTACAATTGCTCTTCAAAGACAAGTGCCATTTATATGTAATCATGTGGAAATGCTCAGAAAAACATTGTCGCGATGAGGTTCTCAAAGAGTCTTGAAACATTTTCATGCTCTATTTCAACCCAACAAAAAGGCGCCAATATTTGAAGCTGTTAATTTGACAAGAGCGATGGATGATTGAATCTTGGTCCTCTAACACTTAAAACTTTCGAGTTAGTCTAAATCTGTAAGGCCCTATATCGATGTAAAAAGCAGTAGTCGGAAAATTGAATTAACTATGTGAAGAATAGCTTGTTGAGATTTATAGGGCTTACATGAAAATATGGGAGTCATGCAAATATCAGGATCTTCTATGCTATAAAGGGCCGGAAGTGGAAGATGTCAAACATGATTCTAATGCAAAGGCCAAATTTGTCTTTTCCTTTTACAGAGTGGCTTTAAGCCATTTATTATATGAGAGGATCCTTCCTCAGCGAAATGAAATGAGTGGATTTCGACAATACGTTCATTGATTAGAACTTCATAATCTTGCAATCTTGAGAGGAAACAAATGCTGTTTCATCCGAATACAATTTCAAACCTCAGTTGAGACACATTTAAAACAAACAAGTAAGCAAACAAAACTCAAAGTTAATGTGTATTCCGGCTTAATAATCAATTCCACAGTGACCTGCAATTTATCAAAGTTTTTTATTGAATTGTCAGTTACTCAGAACGAATTTCAAAAAGGCTTGTTTAGTTTTCGTGCCCACTGTCATCAGTCTCAGGGTAACTTTAAAAATACTTCAGAATCTCAAGTATAGGTAACAGAGATGTACATTTCTGTTTACAATTATTTTTAGAATCCAGTTCAGTTCGTTGTAAACTTACATAATGCAGAAGGCCCTGAATTCGTTTAATTCTACTGTTTACTATTTCCGAAGACCTCCTGCTTTGCTTTATGTCACTTCACACAACATTATTTGAAATTTGTGTAGACGATTTGTTGTATATATTTTTAAAAAATCAGGTTGGCAAATAAAACAATTATCATTAAATATATTCTCTAGTGTTCGCAAAACCTAAGAGTGAACCTAAGCATTGGTGCACATGATCGACACAATGGCAGAACTGATGTAGTCACCAATATAATTCATCTGCCACCATTTCTCCTAGTCTATCAACATTAACTATTTTCAAGTCATTAATAATGCATGTAGTATGTTTAGACCCATGGGCACCAAACAATCACGCGTTCATATATTTAATTATAATACTCTACATACTCCCATATAGACATCATTCTCTGATACCTTTTAGGTATCCCTAAGTGGAATGGACAGGTGAAATATACATAATAGAGGAGTTATCTGGACGAAGCTACACACTCGAATTATTGTACAGCCTCTGACACGGTCGAAATAGGTACGGTGGCGATAGATTGTTGTAATATGTCAGTTCTATTTGGCCGCAGACAGTTAAGCACTTTGTAAACGTAACTCTTCAGAACAGCATTAAAATCTTTGTTTTGGCTTGCATACACGAAGACGTTAGAACAGAAATGGATGCAGCTCCAGGAGTTTAAAGCTTGAGATACTTCACTCTTGTCCAGAGATGCCCCAATGTGGGCACGAAACGCCTGGAAATAAGTCCAGGGACTGACCGTGAAGAAATACAGAGCGAAAATAGTCAAGGACATTCTCACAGCTTTCCAGTTCCTTTTCATTGCACTGCAAGATTCCGAAGTTCCCGTATGATTGGATACGACGACCTCCATGCTTCGGATGGCATTCTGCTGTCTACAGGAGATGATGACGATGTGTCCATAGCCGGCAATGATAATCAGACAGACCAGAGAATGAACAATGGGGAACATGATGCCAGTATTTGAATCAACCATATCGATGTCTACAGCCAAAAAACTGCCCGAAAAGGAAAATACAAGGAACGCAGTTAAAACAACGACTACTGTCTTCTGGTTCCATTTTCGCTGATAGAAGTAGGGAAAGGCAATGAAGAGCCATCGTTCAAGCGTAATCAACACCAGACAACTGTAGCTGACGTTGATGGCAAACCACCATAGGAGCTGGAGCACTGCCATTGAGATGGGATTGGCAAAATCCCAGGAGTTTGTCTCTAGCCCGTACAAGCGCATGCCGTTGAAAATGAGTCCAAAGATACCTTGAGTTAGGTCACTCACCGCTAAGGTGGCAAAGAAAACGTTGGAGAGAATTCGGAGCTTGGTATTGCCCGTGAGTAAGAGAATGGTGAGCGAGTTGGTGAAGACAGTGACGATGTAAATCACGATTTCCAATTGATAGTAGATGACAAAACTCTCCTCAACGTCGGTGTAGATAAATAGGCTTGCTCTTTCTGTGATGTTTTCGTGCATACTTGCTGTGTTTTTCACCTCCTGGAACATCAATGATTGTTCAGAACACAAACTCTGTAATAGCTGCAACATTTGCATTTCTTCCAACATCTGTTGACCTTGACCTCTTTAATCATGTTGATTGCAGTAAGCAAAACTGTCTATATTTGAATCCTAATGGCCAAAAAATAATGTTTTGACGAACACGAATTTGGAATGTTTATAGACCTACTTGAAAATCGTACCCTCTCTTCCATAGTGGAATGGCATTTTCTCCACTTGATAAATTTGGGCGAAATTCTGATGAATGTAAATTTTGCTGTAATCTGAGAAAATGATTATCGTTAGCTATTTACTCGCTGAATACACTCTGCAAACATTTTACACAGCCTGTGAAATGTGAAATGACGAAACATTCATGCTTCGAAAAAAATATTTTGCCTTTAACTCTGAATCTTAAAAAAAAAATATAATAATAATAACAACCCATCGAATGTTGCACTCACGTTAAAGAATCCAACGAATTCAAAAGCAGTCATTTTCTTATTGCCCTTGTTAATGTTTGTATCGGTAATGAGAATTCTTGGTGAATATCACTCCAACGATATTTTGGTTCAAAGTGAAGAAATGATTTGAAAGTCGAAAACGCGAGTAGCATGACTATGTCCTCTGCTCAAAAAGAGATACGAACTCTTACAACGATTGCCGTGTCTTGGTCTTGTTTACATTAAACCCTTTCCCTTGAACAGTGACATTCTATTAGATCTAATATCAAAGTGGTTATCAATTAAAGAATACTATATCCGAAAAAACAATATTCTTTCTCTAATTCAATTTTGCTTCTTTTTTATGACAGTTGCATGCTGGTGATTACTCATTCCTTTACAAATTACCATACTGGTACCGAATCGTTAGTGTCTTGTCGATAGCTCATTAATCTCTCTTTGTCCATTTGCTGGGAGCATCAACGGCTTAATAATATGTTATGAATTTATATAATTATGTAAGTAGAAAATTCGAAACTTTTCAAATGAATTGATAACAATAGAAACTCCAGGAGAATAAATTCACTAATTTGCTAGCCCGAACTTGTGTCCTCAATTTATGACATTACTTTTCTCTAAATTTGCAAAACTAACCAATATGTCACTGTTTTAGACAATATATTCTAAGAATTATTATCTGTGAGATTCACCACTCATTATGGTTTGGCAATCACTATCAGTACATTGTTCTGTAAAGTCGCATGAGATCCATGTTATCCATATTAACAAAATAAGTAGATTTTTTTAATGTTAAAATGCTAAATGTGATATCTTTTTTTCTCTTTCAAGATTCAAAGATATCGGCCTAGGTTAAGACGCAATTTGAACACACTCAAATAATACTAATACTAATACTAAAACTAATAATAATAATAGTAATAATGATAATAATAATAATAATAATAATAATAAAATAAGCAAAGATCAGTAAATTTAAATATCTCAACCATATCTAAGTCACTAGTCACCAGCAGTATCACAAATTTTCGTATGTCTAATTAACCAACACGATATTTTGCTGGTACCATAACTGTACCAACGGGGCTTTGCTCTGTCACTTAGACTACGAGCACGTCTCTTCTCCATGTGTAACTATCTCAGTGTACTCGCTGACGTCGACATTGTTATGCTCTTCACCGGCGCCAGTGTCTCGTAGCATCTCCGTCTTTGTAACATCTCAATGGGGCGTCTCACAAACCCTTTCTCACCAATCGATACTGAGCCGTGGCATTCACTGATAACTAACGGAAAAGGACACAAATCTATCTATCTATCTATCTATCTATCTATCTATCTATCTATCTATCTATCTATCTATCTATCTATCTATCTA
>JBCEWB010612620.1:0-17957 GCA_039654565.1 Peronia peronii
AGGCTGCATGCCGCTGTCCGGGCAAAATTTCCAAATTCCAAATTTCTACCCACAAAATTTCTCAGCAAAAATTGGCAGCTTTTAAAAGCCGAGATAATCCTACTTTCTTTGGATTGAAAGGCTTAAGAAAAACAAACAGTGTTTCCAGATTACATCCAGTGTCTTGTATGAACCTACATAAAGCCGTATATGCTCAAATCCCAGTCCATTACATTGTGCATGTAATATACAGTACATGTCTAACATGTCCATACATCAATGTCTGGTGCGCACACACACATACACATATACGCGTTCAATTTTTAAAAAATAATTTAGACATCATCCAGTGTCTTATGTGTACTTATAGATATTGAATGTTGCAAAGAACATTATTATGTCAATGTTTTATTCTTCCCAAACATTCAATGTCTCGCATTTCAACATACAATGTGTCAACATACAATGTGTCGTATATGAAAATACATTAGAATCTTATAATGTACAAAGACTGAAAATCATCATGTTATTGAAACAAAATAGTGACAGTCATTAGTTAAAACATGATCCAGTACCTGATGTGCCCACACACAGGTACCTTATACGGCCATACATGTTAATGTTTTTATAATGTTCTTGCATTCACTCGTTCAGTATTCTACTCTGCCTACATTTCAATGTTTTATATGCCTATATATGAAGATTTTTTCTTATACCATACACCTGATCCCTATATTCCCTTATATTCAGAATGGCATATGCTCATACATTAATATTTTTATTTCTTACGTGTTTTTACATCTGTATCTGATATATCATTATATCAATGATCTACATGGACACACTTTTTCAGAAGAAGAGGAGTTCAGTCTGTAGAACATGAAGGTAAAACAGAAAGTGACAGGTTTGAGCATTGCCCCATAAAACAGGACGGTGTTTCACGACAGACGTACGAAAGAACTGTCATAATAATATCACCAGTGAGACTTCATCGTTACATTAGTTATGTCACATTCAAAACAAAAGCGAGAGGTAAGTAGTACTATGTGTTTGAGACTGTGACAAAAGGTCGTGGGTTTTTGTCCCTTGATTACACATTTTTTTCTTAGTGATACCTGTGTTTTCTTTCTTCTCATTTAGAGAAGGCTTGAATGTAAGGTAATCGATTTGTTCAGACCAAGCGAACGGCTGAAAATCCCCATCTGTTTTTAGTAGGGGGTACAAACACTCCAAACTATTCACTCCCATGGACATGAATCTCATGATGGAGCGGTAACATACATAAGTGAGTGTTTTATTTTTAGCAGGGAGTACAAACACTCTCCCGGGGATTTCCAGGTTTTTGCTTAGTCGAATATGAACTGTTATTATTTTTCAGAAGCAATATAAACTAGGCTTCCCTGTAAACAGGCCAGGTAGCCGGATTCATTGAAGGCGGGAAATAAATCGTGGCGCCAGACTTGAATTGTTCTTACTGCAATAACTTTATTACGTAGTTTGGACAATTTCATTCTGAAACGATGAAATTTCGGTGAGCGAAACTCAGATCGGATGACTCCTGTTGAACTTTGCATGCACGGTGCTCACAGATTTGTCGGCCTATTCTTAATTTGGTCATTTTTATAAATGTCTAAGATATTTTTCATGATATTTGAATCTGATGAATGTTTTCATGTCACTGATTTTTGTTTTACTAATTCGTGTCTCATTTTTGCCATTAAGATTTATATGAATAAAATTTTTAAAAGTCGGCAATTTGGTCTGTTTTTACTGATTTTAGCGTTTTAAATTCGGTGATGTAAACAGTCGGCCTTCAATGATTACCGGGTGTTCGGCCTGTTATAAGGATGCGTACAGTATGAAACAAGCGAGTTTACTTCCAGGTCACTAGAAAAAAAAGTTTTAGGTTTGAAAGGGCGTTTGAACGAACGAAATCTAAATCTAGATCTGTGTACAGTGAAAGTGTTTTCAACTTTTTTTGCTCTTTGTGGAAATGAAGTTTGTTTAATGGAGGCAGAATCGTCAGAGAGTGCGCTGATAGAGAACTAGATCCAGATCTAGATTTATATATCTAGATTTAGACCTGTTTGAAAATGAGAAATTACTTGAACGGACATGAAAGCAATTGATAACAATGATACACACAATGATTATCAATAAACAACACTAACTTGTCTTGCCAATTTCAGCTGCAGATTTAAATCTAGACTCGACATCTAGACTCTAGATCTAAATATTTTCAATGATGAGCTTGTCAAAATGTATGTAACTTTTTTTTTTCGGAAGCAAGATCTAGAAACATGCCCAGATAGGTCTATCTAGAACGTCAAGATTTCACATCTCGATGCGTAGAGGAGATTAATACCAGCAGAGATCTTGAAAAGTGTTACGTAAAGTTTGTTTATTTTGTTTCTTCTTGCTATGTTTGTTGTTATTTTTCTCCTTTCACACAGCACAAAAATATCTATAATATTTTCTTCATCTTTCAGGATTCTTCACATTTTATTTGATACTGAATTTGCATGTTTCACTTGATTTACGTCTTGTGGCTTGTCTGGGGGTGACTTGCTATGGGACTAAAATAAGGTCAAGTAGCAAAGAAGTGGCAACTAAAAATTATATGGATGAAAATAGAAGCTATTATCAATGTAAAAATTGAAGTTATATCAATGGCGATAATGGCGATTTCATTTTGAAACTTAATACTGCCACTGTTTCAAAACAAAAAAGATACGGTAACAAAATGGGCATATTAGTAGTCATGGCATGAAGGGATTTATAGTCTCAGCTGTATCAAACTGGTTATGACAATGTAAGATTGTCTGTCATCCATTGGTGATATTCTAGAATCATATAGTAGTTTACATGATATGACATGGTCATTTCAATGTAACATTTTCCTGAAATTCTGCTTTGTAAAAATACAGATCATGCCGAAGGCCGTCCAGATCAAATAGAGAATCACCGGCAATAAAACAAACGATAATGCTTGCTGGCAATACATTGGATGGAACAAAATTGTATGGCTTTTGTTAAATTTCAAGGTGAATAACAATTTTGTTTCCTTTTATGGCATTGGAAAGTTACTATTTCTGTCATGATGAAAGCGCTATCAATTCTCATATTAATCATCATCCATCATATTCACAAAGTTAGAAACTTTCGCACATCTCTTCCGTGTTATCTCGTTAAATTATAAATGTTTTCTGAAGAACAAAAATAGTGTGTGGTAGGCTATCATATCTTGGATGTTTCATTCAATCAAATGATTTTAAAAAACAGACAACAGTTAAGGAATACAGCAACAACATGTGAGCATCGATATAGAAATTTGCACAATGAGCTTTCTTTTATCTTTTGAGCTCTATGCTTGAAACCAGAACAGGGAAGCAAAAAACAGAAAGAGACTAAAAGAAAAGATCAAGTATTTGACATTAACAACAAAAATTGTCATGATGTACTTGTAAATTAATGATGAATAATCGCATTATCAAAAGTCAGGATCAACAAAGGCATAATATTACTTTTGTAACAGGACACAGAAGCCTCATTGTATTGCTTAAAGAAGACATCTCAATAAAATATCTTCAACATTGAAGACATGACACTGTGATACTATATTGTGAAAAATATCATTTTGTGGTGAAAACGTAGTCGAACTACACAGTATGTGGACTATACTGTTATAAGTGAGATACACCTTGAATAAGATAATAATTTGACCTCTGTCTGCATGAACAAAACAAAACACACATATATATGTATATATATACAAGCTTAACTAGAGTCCTATCAGAAACAAATAATGGCACAACTGGTAAGATATTTCGAGGTCAATCATATGACCAGCGGATTTTGCTCATACACTGATTTATGCACATACTCTGCGCATGGCAGGCAGATCTTGATGAATCACGAGCTTTCAGTCATGTCCATACTTATGGATGCGTGAGCAATGTTCTCTCGGCCATGTGACCGATCTCAAAACACACCAGTTCACCAATTAAAAATCGCCAATCTGTTAAGTAACAAAATATGTGTGTGTGTGTGTGTGTGTGTGTGTGTGTTTTTTAAAGGACTTAATAGTACATCAATTTTCTTAAAAAAGAAATATGTTCAAAACATGAGAATCAACTCAAAACAGAATGATAGGAAGTTTCATAAGCAGTACCATCAAAATCTGCTGTCTGCTCTAAACATTTATATAAGAAAAACAATTTTGAAGTTTGTTTTCTTTTCCCTTTTTTTTTTTTTTTCTTAGGCCTCTGCTACAAACATACAAACAAAAATTCTTAAAGGGGGTGTTGTCGTTATTAGTTACTTTCTAGAAAGAAATTAAAGAATCATGCACCAAAATTCTTGAAAACTATTTTTAAAATATGTTTGCTCCGACAAGGATGATGGAAATGCTGTGCTAAAGTGTTAAATATTTCTGTCCTACCAGAGCAAAGATACTGTGAGACTACCGACTTTTGCCATATGATTTTGACCGGTCTATAGAAGAAAAACTAACAATTGATGAAATATGTAGTCCATCCATGGCACACAGTATATAAGCGTGAAGACAAAGGGGGAAGAATGACAGTTGTCAAGATCGTAATATTTTCAAGGTTACACTTCATGGTTTTAGTCTTAGTCTTGATTATCCCACCAAAAAAGATCAGAAGGAACAGCGACTGTTGTCCAAAGGCGATTTTTTAAATCAAAAACTTCAAACAAATGAAAGGAGATACGTTTTTAAAATCAAAATTTCAATTTTCTCCCTGGTGTAAAAAGTACACAACATAATGTGGTCCTTTCCCTTTGGTTTTCATATACATTCAATGTATTCAATAAAACTGGTGCTTTTATTTTCACATATATTACGTTAGTAAGGATGTTCACTGGAAAATACTCGAACAAACATTGAATTGGGGTAAACTGGGCTAACTACAGTCTGAAGTGAACTGATTTTAAACTGTTTGTGCTATCATATGTATTTCGACATTTTGGATGCTTACTGGCCAAAACAAATACATAAGAACTGAAGTAGCCTAACTGAACTGAAGTGAAGTAATTTGATGAAAGTGTGTTTATCTGAGATTCTATGGTATTTTTTTTTTGTTTTTGTTTTTTTTGTTTTCCCATGTCAGCGTAAATATAGTCTATCAAGGAGACCTGCATAGCTGGAGATGCGGCATCCTAGCTTATGTTCATTTGATCAACCAAAGAAAATAAGCAAAAATTGTAATATAAAATATAATTTATTGACCTGGCGAGTTTATTCAGCGGAACATTAGCAGAATGCTTCTTTAGCCCAGGAAAAACGTGAGGCTAATGTCACGTTAAAATCCTTTTGCTGAAGACATACTTTATAAAGAACAAATTCAGAGAATTCACAACAGTTCAGTAAAGCTTGAAGTCATCATTTCTGACTATGAGAGAGATATGCTTAGGATTATTGTAAATTGCAGTGGCTAAGTGGTCCATCATATAATTATTTGGTAATGATAGACAATATAATATGCTAAACCATGAAAACGTCTACTTTCTTTTTATACTGAAAATGGCGATGAAATCAACCTTAGAATGTTCATTAAGTCTGAAGGGCAATGGACTGGTATATAAAGAAAGGAGAGGCAGACAGAAAACAAAGCATCGACAAAGAAACTTGAAGGAGTTCAATGCAAACAAAAGATTCTGGAAAGATTCAGGGCATCACAAAACATCTAACGTTTGTTGCAACCTTCATGTTAGCACAAAAAATACATATTCCAACATATAAAACATAAATTATCAAATTGAACAATACAGATAAACCCATTTTATATCACATAGCAACTGAAAATTAACTACAGTCAAACCATATGGAACACATCACAGCTGCTTACATCTCTTTCACTGTCATAAATTAAAAACAAAATACAATCGCCAAGATCATGAAATTAGTATGTCACAGACTGAAAATGATAACAGTTTTCAAATTTGTTCCATCAACACAAACTAAGCGCGGCGTTAAATTGACGAAGTAAGAAAATAAATATGTTATTGATACTTTTTATTTTCAATCTCCAGATATCTTTTAACGCTATTTGTGAACAGAATGAAAGGCATGGAAATCACAAAGTAAACATGTCACAGATAGTAATAAGAACAAATCCACAATTCTCTTGTCATCATAAATTAGAAACATAATGAAATTGTTAGAGGCCAAAAAAATGAGTTATAAACGAAAACAAACATTTTTTTTTTTAGATTTATAAAAATCACAGACCCAATGAGATATGATGTGGAAGGAATGTATGAAAAGCGATGCCCCAGTTCAGTTTGTGGCCATTTGATTGAAATAGACGCTGGACTGAGTGCGAAATGTCCATAGACGTGAAAATGGCATTGAGCTGCTTAAAAATAACAACCTGGCACAGACTTCAACTTTGACCCCATGACTTATGACAAGGAACAGGATACACACAGTCTTAACTTCATTGTTAATTAAAATGAGATCCCAGATGAATCCCAGACATAACTGTGCAAATTAATAAAACTGGACAGTTTTTAACCTTCATGTTTGAGTTTGGCGTAACTTAAAAAAATTGTTCTTTCAAAGCCATGGAAAAAATATTGTCCATATGCTTTCTTCTCTGCTTAAGGCGCCATATTGTGTTTTGAGCTGTGAGAAAATAAATAACAGCACTGACTTGTGACAAATCTATTTCAGATTTGACACACAAGTACGTTGCCTGAGCTTAGAAAAACATTTGCATTAGTTTGCTTTTATGAGTAGTAAAGTTATGGGCAAATGATATCTAGCTGAAATATATTTCCTCGGTGACAACCAATAGAATGATAACAACTTTCCAAATATGAGCATTCAATTTTACCGGCCAGAAATACAACTGAGACATAAACAGCTTATCAAATCTTATACTCAACCCAAGTTAGTCAGAAATTTTTCTATAGATTTAGCAGTGAAAATTTTGCCTCTCATCTCCCACACATATTGTTTTTCCAAGGTGACAGACATCAAATGTTCCTTTCATTTTTGTTTCAGATCTATTTAATTAATCTTTGTTATTAGTGCTTCTATTGAAAGCATGACCAGTGATCTTTCCTTAAATTTCATCTGTCATTTTATTGATGGGATTTTTCCTTCATGACCTCTGTTTCTGTCTGACCATTTAAATATGATCATTATATTATTTAGCAAGGCCAGTGTAATAATTGCTTGTGTTAACATTGTCTTAAAAGAAAATAGATAAACAGCAAGGATATTCCCACAAAATAATATAATTGCTTTTGCTTTTTGATTTGATGTCATTCAGGTTTAGCTCTTTGTTTCATGCAAGGTTGGATTGTCATAGTTTGTTCATATCAAGTTCAGGCCAATTTTGATACAGATTGGAAAAAAGGTGCTCTCATAGAGAATGACTTTATGATTTCAGGTGTGATGTGACTTGTTTGAAATCACATCAATCATTTTTTTCAAAAATTCCCAAAAGAGTGTTAAGTAAATAATACATAAAGGCATTGTTCTTATCATATTAAATGTAGCAAGTTGTATTACATTAAATTTTATTGTAGGAACCATTCACTAATACAGTCACAGTTATGACAGCACATAATGATCAATAATTGAAAAAATCATTCAACAATTTAAACAACATAACTTATCATAGCAACAATAATGAGTAATATGACAACAATATTAATTATTTTCACTAAAGGCATAAACTGTGAAATACAAACTGAGCGATAAATGTTAGAAGGTGTAAAACTTTTTCTCGCTGAGCAAAATTCGGGACGGCAGCCATTGTTAATTTGCTCCTGATTCTGATTCTGCTGACATGGCTGTTGCTTCTCTTTGCTGGCAGTTCAGAAATGTGTCTTGTACTGGGCACACTGATAGGGGTAGGATAGTGTTGCGAAACACAAGATGTCCAAAAGGTCTCAAACCAGACAAACTAAAACAAATGTTCTGTGTTTCAGCAATGAGAGATGACATTTGCATCAACTGAAAGGAAGAAAGTCCTTCTTCTGCGAAGTGGCTCACTGATGCTTTGACTCATTTTCTAAGGGTATCTGGATACCCTTGCTATGAGCAATTGGATGCCTCAAAAATTGACACTATATTATGTAGTACAGGTAATCCTCATTGCCTCTACCTGCAGATATTGCAAATGGGCCATGCTCTTCAAACGTGATTAGATTCAGTCAAAAAAGGCACTGCAGGAGCAGAAGAGAACAGCTGCTAATCTTAACATATGCCACTGTGACATCATTGTAAAATACAGACTGCTTCAGCCATTTGCTTAAAAAAAACGGACATAGTTGTAGTAGTATTGGTGCAGGTACTACAACCTTTCAGTGGAATACATGTACTCAGGCTCTAATCAACTTTAGTTGTCTGTGTTGCTACTTCTGTTCCACAGTGACATGTAGGCAGACTGGTCAACATTAGCTGTCTTATCTACCAGCTGTCTCACAGCACCTATCCTTGGTAGAGATCATCAGCCTCATCATATACGCTCTTCCATTGGAGTTGATCAAGCTCTTCTTGACTATTCTTCCATGCCTCAATCTCTGTAAACCCTTCCAGTGACTTAAGACAGTCAGAGCAATAGCTCCTATCCAGACAGTGTCTGGGGAGCAGCGATTTTGAGCTCACAACAATTACATGTATGAAATCTTCATTTCTTTGACAAAGGCGGGCACTGTTGCCACTCACTGAACTGCTCCGTCCTTTTTTCTATTTTTGAATTATTCAAATTAATGATTTCAGAATTGGACCTCACCTATGGACAAAAAATCCTGGGATGTTATTGAATTTTCCTCATGTTATTTGCAAAAGAGAAGAAATATCAGTTTTCCTCTACTCGTTTTGTTTGATCAGATTGCAAGCTGCCGATGTCAGGAAAGATGATATGTCAGAGGCTGTCCACATAAGAGAGCCAAGGTATATTCTTTCAATTAGTCTGGCTGAGGCTACACTCTGCTGACGTTGACAAAGATGGTGAAATATATGATATGAAAGCCAGACCTTTGATGCCATCGTCAAGAAAGATGATGAATTACTTGATATTAGGGCTCTCCTCATAAAATGTGTAAATGTTATCAATTGTTGCTTCTCAGTTTATTTTAATTCACGAACTGTTGATGTAAGCAACGGCACTAAATCATTTGATATAAAAGGAGTAACATGTCGTTACTTCTTTTTTTAAAGATAGTTTTTGTTGTTGTTAGATTGTTCTTTTTTGGGTTACTGTAACAAAGCGTTTGCTATAACATAGTTTTGGCCTTGATAACACGCAGAGCCCTGGACACACAGAGCCAGATAACACAGGCCAGGGCACAGGCGACTACACCCACCCAAGCCAAAGGCACAGCGTAACCGATCTCCACCGAGCGGGCATCACAGGCCTTGGAGGGGATCTTGTCCAGGGCATAACACTGGTACTTCTCGTAGTAATCCTTGGTGTGGAACATGGACAGGCCGAACACACCAAATAAGGCTGTGGACAAATGTATGAGAATTCAGTTATGAATATAATAGTACAATGGGAGATCGTTTTGCAGATTATCTGCCCCTCCCAAAAGCGGGACTCGTGTAAGGCGAGATCATTTTGACCAGCCGAGTTATTTCCCTTTCCCAACCAAAGAGGTCTATAGCAAACATTGTAAAGTGGAAAAAATCCCTTTACACCTTGTCATTCGAAAGAGTGATTGCCAAAAGAAGAAAATATTCTCTTTACATCATAATTTTTTTTTCAATTTTTCATGGTGTATGTCTCAAGTAAAAAACGCAAAAGTGATTTTTTTTCCTCTTTACACTGTTTGTCCAGTCCCTCTTGTGTCTGGTAAAGGGAAGTAATAGGACTGAGCACAACGATCTCCCATTAGAAAATGTAAAATATTAACCCTTGAGTAATGGTAAATTCTAAAAATTTACCATCCTGATAAAAATGACTTTTTCCCATCATGATAAATTTTTTCAAATTTTTTGCTTCACATGGTTCAAATAACAAGGAAAAAAGGTGATGTTTTAGTTTTTTGGATGCTTGTTTTATATCTCTTATACTTGGGAAAGAGCAATAACTATGTGGGCTGAAAAATGACTTATTGTGAATAATGTACGAATTGAACGATATCAATCCTTTACTGACATAGATATCACCACTCTCTCCTCTCTTCTGAAACCAGAGATCCACTTGGGATCATTGCATCATAATATATGACAGAATTATTACTATGATCCCTCTTGCCCGTAAGAGAGTATGTAGCAATTAAAATTCAAAGTTCTGTTTAGATCTTCTAATTTCATTTGTCAGTGACCAGCACGTGAAGGGTTAATTATAGGCAACGGGAGAAAATGCTTATTTATTGAAAGAAGTTGAGACTTTAAAGATATCATTATGAATATCATAATATAAAACTAAGACATCGATAAATTGTATAAATAAGTACAAGTTAAGACAGCAATAAACAAATATCCAGGTAACACTTCAATAGATCATGATAAATTTACCATTTATAGTAAAAGACATAGAGCTAGACTAATAGAATGTTATGGAACCGATTCCATAGCAATGTGACCTAAGAAGTTATCAAAGGCCTAATCAATGCAATGATGATATAAGCAAATGGCAATTATGAGCACTATTATGAGATAAGAATGTAGAACATTAAATTTGTAACAATGTAGCATAAGTATTAACAAAGTGGTATTAGATAGAAAATGAGAAGTTCGTCACAAGGAATAAAGTAAAAACCACATGAGAATGAATATATTGTGAAGGATAACTTACAATAATACGTGAACCTTATATAATAATAAGTAAGACTGAAGTGTGAGGCTTTAAGAAATAATAAATTAAATAGTAGCGGTATAGGATTTTTAAAACATGAAAGATTAGGTTTGAGCTTTGTCATGTAAAGTCAAGGGAAAATATAAAAATAGAGCCTAAAAATTTTAGAAGAATTGAGGTCTTCCATCACCAACATAGCTTACTAATCGTGAGAAAATCGTACAGTATCTTTACATCTTTTAACCTTCTGCAGGTGATTATTTCGTTAACTGGTGTCAAAACGTCTCAGCCTATGAATCACTTTTTTTTTAATATTAAAATTTACTGAGTTTTTCGTTTGATTTTTTTTTTTTTAAATTGAATGGATTGAAGCCGGGAAAACAATAAAAAATTAATGGCTTTGTCGAGAGAAGCATCCCTCCTTCGAATCATGGTCAAAGAGAGATAATTCAAGAATAATGATTAATTTATTGAGTTATGTCCCTCATCCAGGCTACTGCATTCCTTTTTTTTTTTTTCAAAGACGGAAAAGACATTCTGTATCACTAACCAGTGTAACTGAATAAAGAATAACCATGAAATTTCGCGTGATTTCATTTCAACACAACTTATTCCGTCAGTTTTGTGTTCGACAACAAGTTTGAAATCAGGACTGATTACAGTAGCCGACTTATATAAACTGGTCTACTATTTTGATGCTGGCTCTGTCCTAGAGTATATCACACTGACACAGAGAGTAAATGTGCTTATTTTGTGATATAGACACTCACTGGTTATAAACAACAACAATAACATTATTATCATCATCAATATTTTTTAGAAATATGTTAAAATTTAAGACTGGTGCAGGAACTAATTTATTCCACTATAAAACAAGAAACTGTTGAATTCGATATGTTAAAAACTGAACAAAGCGATAGAACTGTTCAAATTTTCGAACCCCTTTGCTTTATCATCAGGCAACATCATTAGTTCATCATCATTATCATCATCGTTGACAAAGGTTAACTAAACCATTTCCTTGGTTATTTCCCTTGCATCAATTGAACCAAAGAAAAAAATGTAGGCTACACTTTTTCCCAATTTGAGAAACTTGTCAATTAAAATTTCAAATTTGCCGGCCATGACAAGCACCTTAGCAGTCACGATCTAGAATCTAAACCTTATCTTATAAATTTTATATTACAACTTACCAACCATTATCTACAATTTACCAGTCATTTAAATACATGTATGCACTTACCAGTCCTTATTATTTTTATATTCAATTTCCTGTCAAAATTCGTGCACAGTTGATCAGAATTGTTATGTAGCCTGCAACTAATTAGCCATAATTAAAGACACTGAAGTACAAACCTACCAGCCATTATATACAACACCCCGGTCACCATACAAGAAGCCACCTGTTTCTGTACGATGCCTATGATGCCGACCACTGCTGCAGAGCTCAGGTCTATGATCACCACAATGTAGCAGGAGGCAGCCGAGTTCTGAAGGCCTGTGCAAGAGAGATCGTCATACAATGTTAACATCAGCAAGAAAATGTTCACATCTACATATTTTTAATTAAAGAAAAGAGAGAAGGAAGGAAGGAATAACAAGTAAAGGAAAAGAAGGAAAGATCGATTGAAAGAGAAAAGTATAAAGAGAATGAAGGACAGAAGAGCAAGGAAGGGAGGAAGAAATAAAATGAAGAAAAGGAAGAAAGAATGAGGAAATGAAGGAATGAACAAATAAAATGAATGAAGAGAAGAAAAAATGAACAAACAAAGGAACAAATGAACAAAAACAAATGAACAAGCAAAGAATTTAAGAAGATCACGAAAGACGGAAGGAACAAATGCACCCACGAACGAAGACAAAATGAAACGGATAAAGGAAGGAAACAAATGACCGAGCAAGCAGTAATTAACTACCACAGTGAAACAAGAAGGAAGTGCTAGATCAAGTACTCACGGGCGATTTGTTTCGAATCACTTGTCAGAAGTTCTGAGTCCTCATCATAGTCGGTGACAAAAGTAAAACATCGCTGGCCGTTGAAGTTGGAAGTTCCGGGCTTGATGTATTGTTTGCGGAGTTCATCTGTAGGATGAAAGAGACCTCATTAGGCTTGTATGTGAGACATTTTTGGTATGTCATATTTATAATAATAGTAATATAGCAATATTCATGCTATATTGACAACAATATTGCACGTCGCAGTATAAAGACAAAGAATGTTATACCTGATAGGAAGGAAAGAAAGCAGTGATAAGAAAATAGAGAAGGCGATAAAGAATGACAGACAGACAGACAGATTGACAAACAGACTGACAGACAGACTGACAGGCAGATAGATTGACAGAGTGGTAAAAAAGTTTTTTGGGGTTTTTTTTGTTGTTGTTGTTTTTTTTAAACGCATTGACTATTGCGACCAGATGATCAGACTCGGTGGTCAATTGCAACCAGGTTTTCCTTTTCGATCAATCAAATTGCATTGTTTTGATTTGAATAGAGACATTATATTACACGATCCTTTAAATACTAGATCTAGATTCTAGACACCAGAAGGGACAATTTCCACAAAAGGCTATGTGGCCTCAAGGGGCTTTTGGTTAAGGTTAGATTTACAATTAGGGTTAGATATGGTTAGATATGGGTTAGGGTAGAGAGAGCTGGAGTAAGATACAGATCTAGATCTCGGGCCATTTCATTACAATATTTAGACCACCTGCAGGTAATTGGGCATTTGGACTGAAAGCTGGTGTTTGATATTAATTTCATGTCAGTGGCTGAATCTAACCGGACCTAAGTCCATGTCCAGTGATTTTCTTTTTCTCTAAATTTATTCTGACTTTGAAACTGGCGCGTTACGCACTGCACAAACCACCTATGGACCGAGGCCTCACGTAGCACAATGAGTCAAAAGTCAAACGGGAGAATTAGATCTATAGGGTAATGTAACCGAGTAGATATTAAGATCAACTGAAAAAAAAATACGGCTAGATCTAGATACTCTATAAATTCAACACACATTTCGGCAATATGGTGTCAAAACAGGACAGTACAATGCCAATAAAAATGTCTTGTATTGAACCATCCAGTCGATCCCGTGGTAGCTAAAGTACACGGAGACAGCCCTGGGTATTGTTTGTCTAGAATGTTTGTGCATCAATATCTTACCAAATTAATTGAAATGTGCACAGGGAACTCAAAATAGAGTGTAATTGCTGGATAACTGAGAGGGGTAAGTGAGTGTTCCTCGACACCAGAAACAAACACACACAGACATACAGACATACACGGGGAAAACATTTAATAGAGGAAATGATAGCGACAATGCAAAGATCGAATAAAACGGTGCAATTTCAATTATAATGGCCCATTATTTCTGTAGAAAATCGAACTGCCGCATCGGAGCAGCAAAAGAGCGAACTATTTGATAAATTTGATAACAGTGAAGCATGATGCACACACAAGTGTTGGTAAGTGGAAAACAGATTATGTCAAGAAAAAAAAGGAGCTGAGAAACGAGCAGTCTTACATACTGATACAGAGCGTTGAAATATAATTTTTACAGCAGGTTACTGGAAAATGTTTACTTAAATTCAAATACAAAATACTGCCGGGATTATATAGATATATATAAGTAACTGGAAATAAAATGTTTAGGGCAGTAATCTGCAGAATAAGAGGCAATGTAGAACGAAAGAGGAAAAGGGTGGGAGGAGTTAGTAGAGAAGAAGGCTGAAAAAAGGAAAGCAAAGTGAAAGAGAGTCAAAACTTTACATCTCCAAAATGCTGAATGCTGGAAAGAAAGTGAATTCAATTATTATAATTATATATTAGTATAAATACTGTATTAAATGTTTTGCAGCCAGTCATAAAGAGTCGTATGTCGATTTTTCCACCAAACTGAATTATTACTATCACATAAAAACGTTAATTCATACACTTTTGTGTGGTGAAAAAAAAGTTTTCACTTCGTTTGACTGTAGTTAGAGATATCGCAGACTGAAGAGACAAAAGGTGACCGGTCAGCACCGGCTACAATAAAGTGAATAGTCGGCAAAAAATGAAAAGTTAGCACATAAATCTAGAATGTATATTCACATTTTCTTATTCAGCGATGAAACTTTTATC
Organism: Peronia peronii; assembly: GCA_039654565.1. Classification (NCBI taxonomy): domain Eukaryota; kingdom Metazoa; phylum Mollusca; class Gastropoda; order Systellommatophora; family Onchidiidae; genus Peronia; species Peronia peronii. The sequence continues at coordinate 14,883 of JBCEWB010612620.1, forward strand.
AATTTCTGCTACATGGAAACGCCGATATCAGATCACCTTCATTACATTCATCTCCTGATTTCTCTATTCAAGTCCAGCAACTTACCACCCATTCTGTCTGGCCACGAGACCTGTGGCAGGGTGCGTGATATTGAAAATAAAAAAGAAAAGAAGAGACTTAGATCTAGTACTAAAGTGCATTTAGGGTATTCGTCACTTTTTCAACATAAATATGATATTGCGTCATCATTGTGCTGCTTTAATTCAAGGCACACCTTGCCATTTCTTTCAACATAAATAATTATCTTATTGTGTTATCATCAAAATTCTAATACATTGGTATTTTCTGCAGGTACGTCCAGGGTTAAGAGTCTGAGCTTGTTTCGACAGTGGGAAATCATTAGATCGATGCACAGCAAATTAGCCGTTCGGGACACTTCCGATACCTTAATCGATCGGCTAACAGTGGTTAAGGTCTTTTATCAATAGTCAGACCTAATCAATCATCTTGTAGTAATGTTCAATTGTGGTCTGGTCTCGCCCGATCAAGAAAAATTAATACAGAAGCAGACACAACACACACACAAACACACACACACACACACACACACATACATGTGAGTATATTCTACTCACCACCTATTGCACATCAAACGAAGTTACCAGTTTTGTTTTAAGTGGCAGTGTGTGTTTCAAAATTCTTATGATTACTGATACAGTAAACAAATTCATCAATCTTTTATCCATATCAAATTTGTATCACTATCATTATCAGAGCATTGTTATAAACTGTTATCCTCAAGCAATCAACGTAGAAATAATTCATTCCAACTAACTTCACAAATGCAGTGATATCCCTTCGAGCCGCTACAGACTCTCGCTAGGCCATTGTTCGCTCTCTCTCTCCTTCGACCCCGTTTTAAGTCTCTGTTCTTAGGCAAACATCTCTGCTGATGACACAAGCATAATTATATGCGAATGATGCCGTCACTCTATTGATCGTGGTCTTTATTTAGAGTCACTGGGGCACGCAGCGCTGGTGGCTATTTCTGAGTTCTTCGAGGTCGTAGTAGACATCATTTGTGTGTCTTAAGTAAAACGACAAGACATGTTGCTGTTGTTGTTATTGTCGTCGTCGTCGTTGTCATTGTTGTTGATGATGATGATGATGTGGTTAGATAAATTTTCTTTTTATTGTAGATAGTTAGGTAGGTAGGTAAGTGGGTAGGTAGGTAGGTAGGTAAGTAGGTAGGTAGGTAGGTTGTAGGTAGGTAGATAGGTAGGTAGGTAGGCTGGTTGGTTGTAGGTAGATAGGTAGGTAGATAGGTACGTAGGTAGGTAGGTTTTAGGTAGGTAGGTAGGTAGGTAGGTAGGTCAGATGGGAGAAAATGAAATCGGGAGATGGATTCAATATTCAGATTGCTTCTAAGAGTCCTTTGTATATTTCTGAACGAAAGGTTGAGTATATCGGATCTGCTAGTGATACCTCAAACTACCGGAGTTGGAAGTCCTCGCAAACAAAAGTTAAAAAAAGAGTTGTTTTTTTACTTAAAGAGGCTACTTTCTAGAACATGTCCTGATGTCCTGTTTCTCCTAAATACCTTCAGATTTCATAGCTTACAGTAAAAGTGCGTCTGTCAATGCTGCTTGAGCGAGCAAAAGAGAGAGAGAGAGAGAAAAGATGTGTACGTACGTGTTTTCTGGACAGTTATCAATGTATATATATATTTGCTTTATTTGTTTATTTTGGTCATAAATTTAACGCTCACATGCAAAACAGTAGATCAATTTCATATGTACCAATGTTCCCTTTGAAACTACTCTGATGTATTAATTAAGAAATCACTAATTTTTATTCCCGAGAATCAATCCAAACTGTAGTTGTCTTACCTAAAAATATGAGAGCGGAAAGCACTGTCGATACGCAGAAAATAAATTTTAATACAAACTCTCAGAACATTTCACGATAATATCACCAAGCCCCAACAGCCTACTGGCACCTTTAATAAAGCTCGTGGGTAACAAAAGAGTCTGAGTTGAACCGGCAAACAATGGACAAATTGAATTATGATGACCATTCAAGGACAGAATGAGGATTCGTTCTGACTCGTCCCTTTACTTCCTTTTGTCAAACTCAAGAGGTACTGGGCAAGCAGTGTAAGAAGAAAAGAAATCCCTTTTGTCCTCTTTGCTTGAAATGTACACGGTGAGAAATTCCGAAAGTGTCAGGTTATAAGGAAAATAATTCCGTATTATTTTTTTGTAGAAGGAATTTTAGTAATTTTATCAGTTTTTTTTTAAATTTAATTCACTTAGCTATTTTTTTTTCAAATTTCCGTCTTTATTTATTTCTATTTCTATTCTATTATTTTTTATTATTTATTTATTTTATTTTATTATTATTATTATTATTATTATTATTATTTTAATTTATTTATTTATTTATTATTTTTATTTTATTTTATTTTATTTATTTTTAATTTTTTATTATTGCTTTTCTTCTCAATATTATTTTTATTATTATCAGTATTATTGTTCCCCAAGCTCTAACCTAGGGAAAGGCCGATCTACCACAAAGAAAACATAGGAAAGGAAATGACGTCCACTGATCTGACCTGACCTAATCATCAGCCGAGACAGCTCCCTTTGGGTGGCTGAAAGGCTTTGCAAATATGAAATAAAATTTTTTGGGGGCGAGGGGCGGGGGGCGGGGGGAGGGGGTTTGTGATCAATCTTTCTAATGACAAGAAGTAAAGAGATTTTTTTTTTTGGTCTTTTCTACACTGCTTGTTCAACATTTCTTGTGTCTGGGAAAGCAAAATAATATTGAATTGCAAATCTCCAATTGCATCCTTTGACTGGCAAACTAGAATTACAAGAATGCAGCAGAACAAATTCAAACAGAAGCATGTATGCTCTAGCTATCGTTATCAGATGTCATTGATTTCACAAAGATGAGACGACATTATAAACCTCTAGTATTCACGGCAGAGAAAGGGTTAAACATATATCAGTAATAATAAAGGTAGATAAAAACGGTTTTCAGTTTTATCATTGATTTCTTAATTCGTTCCCCCTCCTCTACCCTCCCCCCCC